>VYXD01009691.1:0-69823 GCA_013397195.1 Hylia prasina | reverse complement strand
GCTGCACTCGAGTTGGTCTCTTTCTCCAGGCATCAACCAACAAAATGAGAGGACAGCCTTAAGCTGCACCAAGGGAAATATAGGCTGGATGTTAGGAAAAAGTTTTTTACAGAAAGGGTGATAAAGTACTGGAATGGTCTCCCCAGGGAGGTGGTGGAGTCACCATCCCTGGATGTCTTTAAAGAAAGGCTGGATGTGGCACTGGGTGCCATGGGTTAGTTGCAGTGTTAGGGCTGGGTTGGACTTGATGATCCTGGAGGTCTCTTCCAACCTTGTGATTCTGTGTGTGTAAACTGACAACTGGCTGTTTAAAAAGGCCTGGTTTTTGCAATAAAGTGACTTTCCTCTGCACCTGCCTGGTGACTCTGTGTCGCTCTGCTTTGTCACACTTCCTCTTAAATGCAAGCTGCATGGCAGTATGATGTCCAAAAAGAACAGTCATTCTGTCAGAAGGTCTGCATATAGAAGCCTAATTCTATAATTATGAGAATGAAAATGGCAAGTTTCTGCTTTTGTGATGCTGGATAAACTGAAATATGCTTGGTTGCTGGTATTTGTTTACTTATTTGTTAAAGCATTCAAAGCAAGTTTAACAATATGACACAGGGTAGAGTAAAAGTTTTCCTCCTATGGCTTGGTCTTGTTTTGGGGTTGTTTTGCTTTGCTTTGGGTTTTTTGATAGGTTGGTTTGGGATCTAGGTTTTGAGTTGGCTTTTTTGGGTTTTTAATCTAAAGCTAGGCTTTAAGTTGTTTTGCTTGATGGGTGTTGTGATGTCTTGGCAGCTGTGGGAGATAGGCACTGGTTTTCATGGGGGAACTGCTGCTGTGTATTCATGCTACAAGTTGTGCTTTTCAATAAACAGTGCATGTGCTCTCTTCACAACTCCTAGATAACAGAAAGAGAGTGAAATGATGACTCCTCTAATCCTGATTTTTTTGCTGCTCCACAGCCTGAGACCCTGCTAATCCCCATGCAGCTTTCTTGTTTTGGCTTGACTGCTTTTATGGACGCCATTGGGAGAAGTTTTCTTGATTTATTCACAGAACAAAATATCATTGTGAATGTGCAAATGTAGCATATTGTTTTTGCCACTTAAGGAGCACTGGATACAGTGACTTATTTTTTTCTCCTCAGTGCTTTTAAAATCTTGTTTTGTTTTGGGGGTTTTTTGTTTGGTTTTTTGTGAAGTTAGCTGTTTCCATGTTGTTGCACGAGTGGGCTACATGCATTCCTATAAACAAATGCATTCTTTTAACCAAAGAAAATCCTCTGGGTTCACCCAATGTGTGAGGATGTAGCTGGACTGTCTTGCAGGAGCAAACAGGCAGGTGCTTTGGGTAAGAAAGGCTGTGGTTCTTGCACTGTGGAATGCCTCCTTGTACCTCCTTTTTCCTTTTGAAAAAGGTTCATTTGGACCTTTGTTCTTGCTCCCTCTCTAATTTCTTGAGGTTACCATGGGAGTAGCAGCTAAGGGGATGAAGTTCATGGGTATGAATTTGGTGAGTTCCTGGACCTGAGAAGGAGGAGGCTGGATTCTGTCCCTCTACGTGTGCAGGAATTGTGCAGCCTTGTACAGCCAGGGGATTCCTGGGGCTGGGAGATGGAAGTGTGCTTTGTTGCTGCCTCTTCCCACCCTGGTGACTTAACAAGGTTTTGCTCTCTGACTTTGACACAATTAATTACTCTAGTTATAGAGTGCTGGGCTCATTTTCAGGGACGAGCTTGTTTAGCTCAGTCTAATTCATCATTTGTCAGTAGCATGCTAGACAGAAGAGGCCTATGACAAAATCAAGTCCACCCTTGTAGTGACCTGGCTGAAATAGGGCAATTGTATCTGGGGGAAGAAGCTTCTTTTGCAGCTACAGGTATCTAATGTGGTATCCAAAGAGCTCTGCCATGTACCCCATAGATATTTTCCATCTACACTACAAGCTGCTGCACTTCAAGTGTTGAAATACTGAAGCCATGTTCTCAGAAGATTTTGCTGAAAGTGAGTTATTTATCTTGGACCTAATATTCTAACAACCATCTAAGTTTAAATAATAGCAAGGTCAATGGCTGTGAATAAAACTCCTTTATTTGAAGGCAGTGATGGATGGTTTTGTTTTCCATACAAACATTTAAAATGGCCCTCATGAGGAAAGAACCTATGAAATTGAAACTTGCTACTGCTTAGTTCTGAGATTATATTTATTTCTGAGTTACAGCTTGTGTGTAGGAGGGGAAAATGGGCTCCTGCCTCTAGGTCTGCCCAGCATTGTTACAGGAGGCAAAGTGAAATGTACCAGCAATGTAGAGCTGAGAGGGTGGCTGGTTGCTTTCCATCCAATGCTGATGGGCCTTGACAGCTTGTACAGTCTCATGTGAACAAACATGACAATTAAAGTCTCTTCATTGATCCAGCTGAAAGAAATGCAGTGTAGGTTTTCTGAAGTTTAGCTTTTCTGAAATCTAAAACAAGTTTCCCTGCATGAATTCCTTTCCCAGATGTGCCTCTGTGCTCTCTCTTTTGTAGCAAGAGAGGCTAAAATAGTAATTATGAGGCAGAGAATGCTTACTTGCCTGAAAGCCTGGGTTAGTTCTTTTTACATCAAAGTTGATACAATTTTTGCCTCCCACCTTAGCATATATTTGGTTAGAAATTGTAGTCACAGATTGTAAGCAACATTGTTTTAACTATTTAACCAGTTGAACAATTGGGAAGGGGGAAAATGGAGTTACTTTGTGAATGTTGCCTAAAACTGGGCATAATTTAGCTTTCAGTTGACAGAAAGAAAATGAGACCAGATGATGCTGTAATATGAGTAGCCTTTAGGGAAGATGAAATATTCCTTGTAGCTGATAATACTTCACAGCTGGGAATTGAGAAGGCAAAGCAGAGCATGGCAAAACACAGTCTGTACCACTTAAGCAGTTTGGAACTGGCTGTGCCCAGGTCACAAAGCTATAACACTATAACATCTCTGCAGTAGAAAAGCAGCTGGTTTATATAGCTGCAAAATTCACTAATATTTACTGACTTTCTTTCTGACTTGGGATATGTGTATGGATTAGATGGTGGCAGGTAACTTCATGTGCCAGCTCTGCCTCATTCTTTGTGAATTGTAGCTGTTCATGTTACTTGCAGATTTAAGAGCCAGAGTAGATGGTGCTCAACAAAATTGCTGGGCCTTTGTTTCTCACCTGCTGCTCATTAGAGTTTAGGTAGATTGACTCCTCATTCATGAAGCTGTAAGATAATTTTCAGCACTACACATGCATTTTAATCTTACTGACAATTTGCAGTATTCTAATTTAGAGTGAAGCCTTTTTCCATTTTCAAGGGCCCTGTAGGTCTATTAAACTGTGTTTGTATCTGTATGAATGCAGCTCCATCATTAGCATAAACCATTTGGAATTACAGTGTGGAAGGTCAGGAATACAAGGCTTTATTGACAGCATTTCAGGAATGATGGGTTTTATTTGGAGGGGGAGGTAGAAAGGGGTGGAACTTAAAAAGCAGTCTGTAAATGGAGAGTTTAAACTCCCTGAATATATGCATTAAATGTACAGGCCAGATTACTGTTTTCTACCACAGGGAATGTTTCTCAAACTACATAAATCAAGGTCGTTGGTATATACAGTCCTAGCTGTTATTTACAGCCAGAGTTTTTCTACTTGCAAAAGCACTTTCCCAATATTAGAGAATCTGTTATGATCTGAGAGAGGTCCAGGAGAATAAAACAATCAAGTAAACTAAAATTAATACTGTATATGTGTGTAGAGCCTTACTTAAGCTGGTCAGAATGTAGTACAAGTGTAGTCTGGGACAAAGGTGGTACCTTTATTTACTGATTGGCAATTTTCTGGTAGGGAAGAAAACCAAAACCTCAAGAATCTGTCAGACTGCAAGTCACTTTTGAATGCAAGTAACACCATCTAAGGCTTTTCATGAAAAAAACCCCAAACCCAACAAACAAAACACAAAAGCCTTTTGAGACAATACCAAACCTAAATGTTAAGTATTTCTGTAACTTGCCACTACTGAAAAATAGTTCAAGGATTTGGTTTTCTTGTTTCAGGATTAAAACACATGGTGGTGATATGGAAGAGCTTTGGTGGTTATGCTCAAGGTTATTCTTATACCCTCAGACTTTAACTAGACATTTCATATTGATTATGAGGTAAAACTCATCACTGGAACTTGATGGGTTCTGGGGAAATCTTTGTTTCAGGTGAAAGAACATCTGAAACCCTTCAAAAGTGCTTTTTGTGTTATTGATGCCTTGGGAAGGCTGACCTGAAACAGACTGGACAGAGCTGGAGAACAGAGTGGGTATTTGTTGAAAGGCCTTTAGGATCCACTTTGGGCAGGACAGGGCCTGGCCAGGGCTACACCCAAGGTGGGCTAAGAATGGTCACAAAATAGCTGATTGGTCATGAGATTTCACATTTTTATAAGTTTTGTTCCATTTGCACACTGGGGTTTAATTGTCCAATTCCAGCTCCAGGCTGTGAGGTCCCATCCTTCTTATTCCTCCCTCCAGCCACCCTTGTTTGTGCCTTTGGGCTGAAAGTTGTCCTTGGTGTGCAGCAGGAACAGGATTTGTTTTGTGTCCCTGCTCTGTGCAGAGCTCACAGCACTGAATGTGAGGCTCAGAACTGCACCCCTGGGCAGCCCAGAGCCTGAAATACATGAAAGCTGAAACTTAAGGCATCATTTTGAGATTCCAAGGCTTTGGCTTTCTGCTGTCACTGCACTCCACTGAGTTGACTTTGGTGTCCAGAGGGAAAAAACCTAACTCTGCCGAGTTTTACCTGGAGGAGAAGCCGTGGCCAGGCTGCAGGAGGGGCACGCAGCCGCCGGGTGGCAGAGGAGACTGAAGGAACCGACAGCAGTGCCTGGGTCGGTGCTCCCACCCGGGAAAGAAATCAGATATAAGGCACCCGAGCTCCTCCTGCGATCTTCTCCAGGATTTTTCAGGAACTGGAAAAGCAGAGGGAAGGGAAGATTGCAGGAAGAACGAAGTATTCTGCTTGCCAGCATAAATGGCTACACAAGTACTGCGTTGCGAAGGCAGTGCATTATCTAATGCACAGTTACAGGGTTGCCTTGGAATAACATCCGTGTCCAAAAGCAGCATCTGCTTTCAATCTTTGTCCTTTTTTTTCCTATTTGCTTCCTATCCCAAATTTCAACTATTGCATACTTTAAAGAAGGTGAAATGAAAAAAAGATCCAATTATTTCTATTTCTCTGATGTACTAAAAACAAGTTTTGGTAATTTTTTTGGTAAGGTATTAGACTATTCCCATCTTCCTGTTGTGTGTGAGTGGGGTCTCATACTCTGAACTCTGCTGCCTCTCCCTCCACTATCTCTGGCAATGTTATATTTGCACTTCATGATTATGGCTTTAAAAGAAGGTGGAAAAAAATAAATTTTCCAAGTTGCATCCGTTCCTTTGATGGAACACTTCTGCATTCACTACATGCTTAGCTTGCTATATTGGTGTTAATTAGGTTCTTTTGCTTGATTTATAGTGAGAGGTATTTTGCTGCAGCTCATTACCTGAGGTCTCTGCACCTGTAAATTACCACCAGGTGACCTGGGTGAGGGACACAGCGGAGGAGCAGTGTTGTCCATTCTGCTCTCTCTCTGTGCCTTGGGGTGGACTGGAGCACCAGGCATATAACTTGAGGGATGTTGAAGCTGCCCCATTAACTTCCAGAGAACTATTCAGCATTCTCTCTGTGAACATTTAGCTGTTAATATGAAAAAAAAACCCCCACGTGGCAGCAGCTGGTAAGCGAGCAGCAGACAGCTTGTAATGACATCAGTAGTCAAGTCCACTTATTCTTTTCTCAGCATCAATGAATAATCTGGTTTCTCACTCCATTGGGAGTGTTAATTAGCTAAAACTGGGGTATGGGCACTATGTGACTGGCTATCAACAGTTGCTTGGAGACCTGAGGGCTTTGCAAGTTTGGCAGGAATAACACCTTTGTAAGACCACACGTATTCCTAGGTGGTAGCATACAGAAATCAAATAGCATGGGAAAGGCAGGCAGAACAAGTCACTGAAAGAAGAGGGTGCTAGAAAATAATTGGTTTGCATTTTGAAGCTATTTCTGGTATAAACTACTTTTCAAAAATGAGTGAGAGGCAGTGTCAGTGAGCCAGAGTTTTCCTTTGCAGGTAGAGCCTGGGATGTGTATCCATTCCTCTTGTTCTGGAAATGTAATTTATGGCTGAACTGTTCTCTGATTCATAAAAAGCAGGGCAATCATTCATCTAGGGCCTGATGCTCTGATTTCCATGTGATTCCTTTCATGTTTAGAGTAAAGCTTACCTAATAGGTGCTAACCCTTCTTCCCTTCAAGCTGCAAATTAAAGTAATTAGCAAACAAAGCCTGTTGTAGATTTTCCATTGAAGCTGCAAAAATACAGACTGAGAAGCATCCAGGCACTTTCTCTTTCTTGTTTAAACATTATAAATGTCATTGATCATTTTATGGAATTAATCTTGCAAGGTTAAAAAACCCTAAGAGCAGAAATGGTGTGAAAAGGGTAGGCTGTGGAAAAAAAACCAGGTTGGATGTTAATGCAAGTACTCTGGCTGTCACTGATTCAAGCAAACAAGACACTTAGTGGTAGGTTGGCTGAAGAATATTTCCATAATAGGGAGAAATGAAGTGTGTAGCATAGTAAATATAATCTGAAGAGCCATTTCCTGGGAACCATTTCTGTTTATGTCATGGCACACCATTAAAAAAAGTGGCTGTTGGTTCCTGTGTTTTTGTGCTGAGATTTTTCCATTCTGTGCTGCGAGCTACAGAGAGATGGGGGTTCCTGTGGGGAAATGGAACTTTCTAGGAAGTGTAGATGCTAAAGAAAGCAAAGGGTTGCTTCTTTGCATATGCAGAGTTTGTCTTGAAGTAAGAGCCCAAAAACCAAACTGTTAACATTCCTCAGTCATGATTTGAGTTCAAATTTGCCTGGAAGAACAACTTAGGTGACTAATTTTTTTTTTTTTACACTGGGAGTTTAGAGATGTGTCCTTGGCTTTTAGTGTTTGACCAAAATCTGACAGGCTGCTTAACAAGACATGTTAAACAGCAATTTCTTTTGCTTGCTTTACTGCATTATGGGTATGCCTACCACTGCCTTTCATTTTCTGCAATTTTTAACTTATTTTCTTTTGGCGTCTCTTGTTCTTGGCTTGATTTAAAGGTTCTGCTGCTCAGTCATGCTGAGCTCCTGCATTGCATTGCCAGGAGCAGATACTGCAAAACCAGGAGCTGCTCAAGTGCCTTAAATGAGTTAGTGCTGCACTCTCCCCATGTGGGGTGGAGCAGTCTGTAGAAAACTGTGTAAATGAGCAGTGTGTGCTGGCCCCTTGTGCTCTTGCACCCCTCCTTTGGATCCCATGCTCATGCATGGACCCACAAGCCAGGATAAAAGGCAAGGATCACAAATGTAAATCAGTCATCGTCAGGCCTAAAAATCTGGCTTCGTTCAAGAAAGTGCTTTTTACCATTTCCCTCAGAGCAAACAGTGCTGGGGAAGCTTTGACAAGCTGAGCATGGAAGGAATAGAATCCCGGTGCTTTCTCCATGAATAAAACATGTTTTTATGCAACAACTGTTTTCGTACCTAAGCTGGGGTTGAACTTGTTTTTACAGGTTGCAAAGGTAGCAAACACTGAAATTTGGGCACAATTTCTGTATAACCACATAAATAACCTAATTAGCAGTCCAAATTTTCCCCATTTTCTAACGGTGCTAAAGGCAGCTATAAACACAGCTATTTTTCTTATTATATTTGTACTTGATGTTAAATGAGTCATGAAGTGAGGCAGTGGATGAAGTAGTTTGAGAGAAGGAGGGAAAACTAGTTCTCTACGGTGTCACCCTTATCTTCATTGAATGAGTCATCAACCCCTCCCCTGCCATGAAACTGACTCCAGCTCTACAGCTGGAAACTTTCATTGGAAGTAAAAATGTAAAAACCAATCTTACCCCACCGAGTTACAGTCCAAATATTGCTGTGGATGTAAACATTTCAAAATCATCCTTGTCTGAGTTGCAGCATAAAAAAAACCCTGCGCTCTAGCAATGGTTTTTCATACTTATCTCTGCTGATGAAGAGTGCAGGATTTTGAATCTGCTTATTGTTCAAGGCTGTTTTGTTGTGATTTTTTGGTTATGGAGTTATTACTGTTTGGTGGGAGATACTGTGGGGAAAAATGTTGCTGTAATAACAAAAGTAAAAACCAAAATGCTCCTCAAATGAAGTGTCTTACCTTCCCTTCTTAAGGATTGCTTCAGAAACAAGCTAGGTCCTTTTTTCTGTAATTCTTACTGGCAATAGTTGCAGTGCTTTAGAGGCCAAGACACATCAAGGACAATAAATTTGTGGAGGCTAAGAATTGGAATGATAAGCCTGGCCATGAGGAAAAAGATGTGAGGTTATAAAGATGGTTACAGGCCAAATTGTCATAGTTTGGTGAGGGCAAAAGAAACAGTAATCAGAAAAGTTTTTAATTAAATGCTTGAGGTGCCTAGGTTCACTTGACAGGTGTCGCAGTGGCAGCTGGCCTGATCTCACAGGAAGATTTCTCAGTTCAGCCTTTGATGCCATTGTTCATTCTTCCATCAGTTCTTCTGCAACTGTTTTCCTCAACTATATTCCTCTCTTCCTATTTCTTGCATACCTACTGAATACCTGTGTGTATTGAACCAGGCAGCTAGAATGGCTCTGGTTTGGGGTATGGCTGCAGCTGTGGAAGTGGAACGACATTCCTGTCACTGGGTCCCAGCTCACCCTTAGCTTCAGAGAGAAATGCAAGAGGAAATCTGCTTTTGAGTTCCTGGCTTTTAGCCTAGAAAAAGTGAGCCCATGCTCGGATTTCATAAAGGAAAATGGCACTGCTCCACTTGCCAGCTCTGAGTATGGTACAGCTATTATTAAAGAGATGTGAGGTCACTCTTCAAAAAAAAATTTTCCCACTAGATGGAGTGTTGACAGCAGGGTGGTTTGTTAAGGGATACATATTTCCTGTCATCCACAGATGTTCTCCAGAACTGTCATGTAGATCGAGATCTTCTCCCTGGCCAAGATCTTTGTTGTGACCTAACAGCTTAATTTAGATGCTAAAACAAGCATCCTAATTTTTAGAAATCTAATTTCCCTTGGGCATGGTTTGAAGCCATCTCCTGTTTAGATGGTAAATAGAACCATGAATGAAGTGCTAATGATTAACATTTACCTTGGCAATAAACAAACAGTTCACTTTGGAAAAAATAAAAGCTGACTTTTCCTGTATCAGAGCATATGTGGGTGGGAGGGTTTGGAAAGGAGGTAAAAGAATGAGATGCAGACCTTATTTAATAGATTTTTATCTTACAAGGCAGATTTTCTTGATACTTACAAAGCCTGCTGATTGATTTGGCAGATAGATGTAGCCTGCACGTGCATGTATGAGTATTGTCAGTAACCCATGAACTTCTGCTGCCACAGTGAGAGCTGAGTTGGTCATGGCTTTGTGCAGCCAAAGGGGAATTTGGGGGATGTAATATCAGAATGGCACTTTAATGGGAAGTGGAGGTGCAAACAGAAGTCTGGATTATGAAAGTGGGTTGGTCCCAGAAAACACTGGCACTTTTTATGCTTGAACAAAGCTCACATTTGTCTTGATGTCACTTAGATTTGTATGGTGTCACATGAGAAAGGAAATATAGAAATTCATTAGAAGTCTTTGCAAGGGGCAGGAAGTGATGACAAAGAACCAGGGAAGAGAAAACCATTCAGAATTGTTTGCTAATGATTGTTACAAGAAATGTATTTCTGTAGGAGAAGTACTGCAAGGAGACTGACTGTACAAATTAAATCTGTTAGTGACAAAGTTAAATGAAAAAGATATTGCAGAAAAGTATGGAAAAGTCATGGAATGGGTCTTGGATTGCTCTAAAACCTTGAATGCAAATGTCTGCCTAGTCCAGGGCCAAGAACCTGGAAACAGATAGTAGAAGTTCCTCCTCGGGGTAAATACTGTAATTTTTTTCAAAACTGGCCATATCTAAAGAAGAGCAAAACCAATTTTAATGAAAGAGAGATAAGGCTGGTCCTCCACTAAACACAAATAGCGACCAGTTCAGCTCCTGGGAACGGACGACATTGCAGACCACAAGCAAGTTCCATGTGGATTGTGAGTGGCTTGCTTTTAAAAAGCCCTGGCCTAAAGTGCAACAAAATTAGTTGAATCCCAAGAGGATAAAATACATAAAATAATAATATTTATACATTATTAATTATACATAATTAATACACAAAATTTTACAATTTGAGGGAGGAAACTGGCAACTGCATATTGACACAAACCTTTGAAGAGGTGACACTTTCAAACAGTCACTTACAGTGGCAGGTGGGATGACTTAAACTTTTTTTCTTTCCTCCTAAGAACATTTTTGCTGAAATATTGCTCTAAGTGTCTGGATATATTTGTGGATTACAGGTATGGTGGACTCAGTCTGGATGTTTAAAGTTTGAGTTTTTTGAGAGGGTCAGCTCACCTTTCTTTTCAGCATGGCCAAGGAGTAATGATGTAAATGATCAAAGTCTTTTCTTAGTCTTTTGGCAGAGTATTTTAAATAGCATAAAATATTGTATGACTTAGTATGCAACGATGAACAGCTTTTCAAAAATCTGCTTATTTGTAAAGCTGATGTCTCTAAAACCAGCAAAGTTTCAGCCTTGGCACATGTGGAGGTTCTGCAACATCAGAATATAAAATATTTAAAGATTTCTAGGTACATCTTTGCAAGCTGATGAGCAACACCTCACTTAGAGGTGATGGTTTTCCAGCAAAAAAGCAATAGAGCAGAAATACAGAATGGGTGAATGTTTGCAAGAGGACAGGAGGAAAGTAAACATGTTTGTGATGGCTGCTTATCATGAGCTGGCTGACGAGGGCAGCCAGCAGATATCAGAGAATGTATTATTTTTGTTCTTTCCACAATCTATTTACGTATCTTATCTAAGTGCATTAAAGCCTTAATTCAGATACAGCAGCTCTGCCTTGAGTTGCTTCATGCTGGAAAAATAGACCTTTTCCAGGGAGCTAGAATGAACAGATGCAGTTTTGAATAGCCAGCAGATGTTAAAGCCAGTGAGCAGGAATCAGTCTGAGGGGCCTGTCTGTGGGAGCCAGGTCTCCCTGGAATTAGGAGAGAGGGAAGGAATTGAGGAGGATTTTCCTGAAGAAATGGCAAGCAATTCTGCAGTGACTTTTTTTTTTTAGCTTAGGTGAACAAGGTCCTAATAAATTCTAGAAATCTCTTCTCTTACACCTCCCTTTGGTGGTGTTTTTGGTTTCTGTTTTTTGCTTGTTTGTTCTGCAGCCCAGGTGAGACTGCTAGCTTGGATATGAATTTAGGGCATAAGAAGGGTCAGTAATAAGTCTCCAGAAGTTATCTAATATCTAAGAACAGAGTAGGTTTTCTGTTACCTCTTTGCAGAAGTAGAATGAGAAGATAAATGGAAATAAAGAACATGCATAGAAGACAGCAGAAAGAAAAATGTGATTAGTAGAACTTATTTTTTTGCAGCTCTAGGAGAGCTGGTTCTTCCCACCCAGCAGTTTCACTGAAGTTTTTAGCAATCTCTGGATTGCTGCTGGATTGAAAACTGAAAATTAATGTTGTGGTCAAGGTGTTTACGATGATGCTGATTACCTGGTTCATTATTTTTTTATAAAGTATTACATGTGGACCATTAAGAAACTCAGTAGTTTATTGAAATCCATTTTCAGTCTGCTTGTCAGGCCACGCTGTATTGTTGTTCTGCTCTGTTTCTTTGAAAAAGATGTTACAAATAATATTATTCTTCTCAAATGAAAAGAAAAGCCCAAAATCAATGACCAGCAACATTAATTAGGCAAATTTGACTGTGTAAGGTGAGAGTGTACAGAATGGACTTGAAAGAAAGTGCTTTGCTTTTTGTTATTAGATACTGATGGAAAAAGGCATAGTCATTCACCCTGGGAGCTGAGGTTCCTGATGTTAAAGGTGAAGGTGGTAAAACATGGGAATTTTAACTCCTCACTGATTACAACAGGAATCATAGAGCAGGTGAGGCTGGAAGGCAGCTCTGGAGACCATGTAGTCCAACCTCCTCCCTCCAAGCAAGGTTAATTAGAGGTTTTCATGGCAGTGTCTGGTTGGGTGATGTCTCTCTCCAAGGATGGATATTCCACTGCTCCACTGGGCAACCTGGTCTAGGCTTCTGTAGCCCCTGAACCTTTTAAACATTTCTTGTTTAATATAGAATTTGCTGGACTTCAGTTGATGGGCATCTCTGACAAGTGCCTGTCTCCCTCCTTACTGACCGTGCTCCGTCCCTCTGCCCTGCTTTTATATCCTCACCCATACCCTTAAGCCTCCTTTTCTCCAGCTTTTCCCATTCTCTCCTCACATGTCTGATGCTCCAAGCCCCTCTCCTTTGTAGCTGGCCTCACTCCAGGATATCCATGTCTCTCAGAACTAGACCTGGCAGTGATGATGTCAGTGAGCTAAATGGTAGCGTGGTATTGAGTGGAGGTTGGCTATTGTAAATAGAGAGGGAAAGAGAGACTAAGGATCAATACTGTGCTTGCCAGCAGTTAAAACCCAGTCAGTAGAAACAGAGTAGAAAACTGTCTCATGACAGCCTTACTTTATTTTTGAAACAGAAATGCTAAATCTAGAGAGTGCACTGATTGTGTTAATATTTTTGTTATTGAAAAGGTGGGGGAATTATTCTTGCAGCAGGATCTAAGATGAGTCTAACTTCAGTAGTGGTGTTTCATTCACAGCCAAAAACACACTGTGTATCTTCTGAGTAACTGAAGTTACACTACAGGTCCTTATCACTGGAAAAAAAATATTCTGTACAAATGTCTGTGGGAAGATATATAAATGATTTGGCATTAAATTGATACTGAGTCTAGCCCAGCTGCCCTACTTTGGCTTCTAGTTGTAGCTGATGTTAAGCTCTTCAGCAGAGTTTTTCCTGTCACCTTATTGTAGATGATGCTACAAATTCCTGATCCAAATTTATTTAATGCTGTTTATAACAGTAGCTTGGTCCAATATGTTCTGTGAAATCCACACAATTTTCACGAGATTGTGCATACTCTCTGGAAAGCAGGGAGTGGTTTCCAGAGCAAAGTTATATACAATCTCTTGGTATTTAAATTATTTTAAATTAATTATTTAATTATTTTAAATAAGATTATTAATTAGCTAATTATTTAAAATAAGATCCCTTCTAGGATTTATGCCTCTTGGCCTGACTTATTGCTGGGAAACCAGGTCTTTGCAAGCTCTTAAGATTGTGGGGCTTAGTTCTGCCATACTTTTCTGCACACCCCTGTTATCACTTGTGAATGATAAAGGAGATGCTTTCCCTTCCTTTTTGAGGTACTGTTGACAGGCCTATGCAGCTTCTCAACAGAGAAATTTCCTTCATTTGGGAGCAGCCCTCTAGCTCATTTTCCTACCACCAGTCTGGGACATAAAATATCTGTTCTGCAACATCTTAAGTAACACAGCATCTCTCCTGAATGGAGCTTTCCTATGGCATTTACCAATCAAGCACAAGCTTGTTTTCTTCCAGGGCTCTTACTTTAACTAAATTTGTGGACTTCACTGAAGTGGTATTTTGTAAAAAAGTAACACCTTTGTTGTTTGGGAGATGGCAGCAGTTCTGTGCATTTATTTCTGCAACAGCTCCTTGTTTCTGGTACAAGTGGCAAAGAAAATTGTACATAAAATAGGCAAATCCTGCTCAGACTGTCCTGTACCCAGGACGAGTTTTTTAAATAGTTCTGGTCAAACATTAAACTACTAAAGGGAAAAAAATGTTGAAAGTATTGTCTTTCTGATGGAATAGAGAATTGTCTGCTAATCAAAGTGGGAATTGTCTGTTAATCCAAGCAGTTGGCTGGCCTACAGTTAGTTTCTGTGTGAATTCATTACCACAAACTGTGAAAAAGAGAGAATGATTTCATCTCTGATTGCATGTAGTAATACACCAGACACTCCTCATAACACAGATTTGTCTTGTGTAAAACTGCCAAATTTTCTCATTGTAGACTTGACTTTGACAGAACATTGTTAAGGGATTGTTAACAATTTAATAAAAATCCACAGAAAATCCAAGTTTTATATTTGTCTGGTTTTAACCATGTTATTACAAGATTTTGTGTGTCTCCATGTGTAATTCAAATCTCCAGATCCAGCTACACCCCTGGGGAAAACCAACTATCCAAAGTATAATTTTCATTTTTCATATTGTCTAGTATCTATTGGTGTTGTTAATATAGAAAATGTATGACAGTGCTGTCATCAGTGTCTTGCTGCAGTAATAACTTGTCTTTTCTCAGCAACATACATGCAAGTGTGTGGTGAAGTGTTTTTAAAATGTGCAGATCCTCTGAAACTGGGGAAAAACTTCATTTTGTTTATGTAAGATTGCCCTGTCTACAACAGATCTGAGTAATGCTAATCACTCCCTTTGCCCTCACAAATCTTGCCATTTTCTTACTTACAACTATTCAAATATGAACCCTTCCTGAAACACAATTTATGAAATGATCAGGCTTTAAAGAGTTACCAAAATCTAGCCAAATAAATGTTCCTCCCCCATGCCAAAGAAAAGCTGCTCAGATGCTATTTGTTTTTCATATGTATATGCCATATATTCATGGAGAAAAAAATCCATATATCTACCTATTCTTGTTCATGTAATTGAAAAATTATTATATATTTCTGATGGCAGGTTTGCTAATGGTAGGATATGAGGACAAATCTAGGAAAGGATCTATCAGCTGATGTTGGTGATAACTGACAGTGGTTTCCCTGCTGACAAAACAATTTGTGTAACTGATGTCCCCTATAAGGCTGGAGGAAAAAATCAAGACCCACACATATATCAACTCCCTAAAAAATACATACATACCCACCCACACATGCACCCTCCTTCACTCTCACCCCAAAACCCCCACAAAACCCAAAACCCAAAAAACAACTCATACGGTTGACCAGCTAAAAATTTTCCTTCAGATACAAAGATCTTTTGTGTGCTCAGCATCTCCAATATCTTCAAAAGAGAATATCAAGGGCATTGGTTTAGTGTAGGATAACAGAAGCTGGGACTTGGGTAGCTCCTAAGGATTTTGGGTGTCAGGAAACCGAAGAAGTTCTTGCCTTTAATCTTTCCCCTGTTTCAGCCTCACACAGAGAAGATTAGGCTGAAAGACTAGGTGGGCATTTTGTCCTCATGACTGAGGACAAAAGTTTGTAACTTAGTTTTCCTGTTGTCCTCAGGCCAACTGCTTCCTGGGCCAGTAGAAATGGATGGGGAGCAGAATAACCCCCCTGTAATCCAGGAGGAAGCAGTTAGTGACCTGCTGAGCTGCTTAGATGCTCACAAGTCTATGGGATTGCTAATTGTGCTGTGATTAAAAGTATCAAGAAGGAGAAATTGGTAAGGAAATGAAGCTTAAAAACAAAACAACCAAAAAAGCCCATGGGTTTCCCTAGCAGCAGTGATTTCTAGTCTTGTAGACCAAGGCTGATTTTTGAGCATTTGTCCAAACCCCAGAATCAATGCACTGCGTTCCTCTTGAGGACAGGGGAAAAATAAGTAAAAGATTTTTGCTAACCCTGGATATGACGAGAAATGAAAGGCCCAAGTAAATGCTCTCTAGGGATAATTTACTTCAGACTTCAAAGTTTGAATCTTTAAGCAACCCTTTGGAAAATGTGAGAATTTGTTTTGTTTTCAGTGCTGAAAAAGAAAATATGTGACTTGTACATAGCTTTGTTTCTATGTGATAGTCTTGATCTCCAATTCCCTACAAGCCATTCAGCTTTTTTAGGATATTTCACTTGTATCATCTTTCGTGGTTAAGGGTTCTCTAGTTTGTAGCTATCCATTGAGTAATGCTTTTCCTCAGCCCTCTTTCAGTGTTGCAATGAACAAGCTAAAAACAACAGACAACTGGAAATACTGAACTTGAGCAAAGGCTTTCTCAATACTGTACTTAGTTGCAGGTGCTGAGCTCATATTTTCCCACAGCTCCTCTTAAAACAGTCTTGAAAGTATGTGACAGCTGAAGTCATCTTACAGAAGTGCCAGATGAACAAAACTATTCCTTAGTATTTTTAGGACTTGGATTTCTGGTTCCTGGGATGGTTTTATACTACTGAGATTAATTTGAGCTGCTTAAAATACAAATTTAATTGGATTTAGTTAGGCTAAAAATCATCTGCTTCCCTTGAGGAGTAGAGTAAGACATCTAGGTTTTCAGGAGCATAATTTAAGGGTTTACATTTGGTCTTTTGTTTAGAGCGCCTAGAGAAGGATCCGTGTTCTTCCAGTTGTACATACATGGAGGTCCTTGGCATCCCTATAAGGCTCATCCACCTCCTTCCATTACAAATGCCAGCATGATTAAAAGATTTAAGAAAAAAAAGTAATCAAGAGTTTAAATTGGGAGGTATAATAGAGTTTTTCCATCCCTGTGGCACTGCAAAAACATCTCCATTACGCGAGTTGCCTCGGTACATACTGTGCATGTCTCTTTGTGCTCTAGATTTGAGATGCAGCTTGTGACTGCACTTTGTTAGCTGCTAGCTCTCAATACTGACCTAAATTAAAACTTCATATGCATAGGGACAGTGCCATGCTCAGCTTTGGTTCGTGTGATGATGTAGGATAACAGGTTGCTATGGTGAAAACTGTGGTGACGACAAGCTGCGTGATGTCAAGCTAATAGAAGGCGGTTTTAGCAACATGAAGAAAATACATTGAGAGAAATATTAGGCAGGTATTTTGGTGAACAATGCTGTTTATAGTTAATGAAAAGAAGTACTATTCTACCTGCATTACCTCTCTTTGGATAATGAATCCAAACCAGATGGGGCTCATGTAAATCTCTGGCCATTCATTGCCATCGGTGTGCTCAGGCAAATGGGATCTAATTGATGATGGAGGAGCATCATCCTTTCATTTTGTGCAGGCAATTTATAAACTTCCTAAGATTAAGCTGAATCACAGATGCTTTTGTGTGTGTGGAAGAATACTGCAGTTAAAGGAAAACCCAAGTATGTCCAGGGAGATATCCCCATTTTTGTTATCCAGCTTTCCTAAATTGCTCCTCTTTTTGAGAGGTATGCCGTAGAATGTCCTTCAGTTCCCAAGATTTGTAGAAGTACTGTGAGGTCTAGTGGATTCACACTAAGTATTAAGCTATAGAGGAAGGGCATACAGAACCTGTATCTGTTGTTCAAACAAAGATAAGCCTGATTTTATTAGTGCCTGATTGTCCATGTAGTAGAATTTTTTTACATGTCCTATTCTAAATAGGCAATCTTCCCATTCCTTGCTTCATTGTGTTTACAAATTAAAAGACAAAATTTGTCTTTTTCAATACAGTTATGAATAAATGGTGAGAGAGTGCAGTAAATGAAAGCAATTATTGTTTTAGTTCTGAAGAACCAAGTTACTGGGAGATGTCCTCCGATAACCAAGTCACAATATAAATACAATACTGAGAATAATTAGGAATACACTGAGGAATTAGTAAAGCTGAGAGGACACTATGATACTTGCATGAGACTTATATATTTGACTTGAAGTTTTGCTTGCAGTTATTAAGCCATTTTCTATAAAGGGAATGTCAGTGCTCTAGCAGTTGTCAATTTATAAAGGAATAACAGCCAAAAAATGGGTATGTGGGCTGCAAAGTGGGAACACTACTAGTTGTCCAAAGTTCTCAGCAGAAAATGTGTGTAAAACTTGCTAGACTCTGTTAGAATAGGAGAAGCTTATTGGTGTGGATAAAATGATGAAAGGGCAATATAACATTTAAAGGATATTTATTATAATAGTTCACCTGTTAACCCCTTTTTTCTGAAGATAGCTATACATGAGCTCAAAGCATAACGTCTTTAAAATTTTCTTTCTAAAAGAATGAAAAAACCTTACACTTTATAGTTTTTTTACAGTCTAAGCCAATCTCTTTACTAAACTCTTACCTGGGTTGAGAGAAATAGCTGCAGGTTTTCTTTAACACTTGACCTTTTGTCCTTTCACACATCACATTTAATTGTTGGTATAATTTTGATCTAGACAAAGTTATTTCCAAAGCTTCCTTTCAGAGTTTTTCTATCTGGTTTCTAAAGTTTTTTTCTAAATGGATTTTTCTCAGCTCTGCTGCATGCTGGTTGAGGAACGAAGCTTTTAAATCCATAACAAATAGATGGCTGCTGTATTGCCTCTTCTCAAAACAATATTGGAGCTGGTGGAGCTGAGATTTTATGACTGCTAGGAACACTTTAAGGTATCCCTGTGCTTACCCTTTCCCTGATGTGATATTTGCCCTCCTCTAGTCTCTCTGGATCCCAAGGTTGGCTCAGGCAGGGGTGAAGATTTTACTTCACCCCTGGGTTGCGACTGTCTCAAATCATCATCACTGGGAAGAACGTGGTGTATTTTTAAAAACATTTTCTAAGAAGTGTTCTTACTTTGCTTTTTCTTGTCTGTCTTGCATTTCCACATTGCATCTAAATTAACTACCTGTATGGTGAGGTTTTAATTTATTAACTATTTGTTTATTACCTCTAAAATGGTTAATACCTATTTTTCCCAGCTCTTGGATTTTTTTTCTATTTTTATCTGTGTCTTGTTGAGTTCTTTAGATCCTTGGGCTCTCCAGTGTCATCAGTATCACCTTGTACCTGTGTGCCTTGCACCAGGGGATGTTCATGTGGGTAGTTTTAGTTGGTTTTTCTTCATTTCTGGTTTGGTTTTTAAGGAAAGAGCAGTTTTCTCTGAGATGTTTAAGATGACTTCAGCTGAAGGGGATGTGTGGCCTTTGCAGAGCAGCTGCTGGGATGAACCAGCCAACCTTGTAGTGCTTGACTTTCCCAGCCCTGACCCCAAATGGTCCCAGGGGATGCTTGGAGACCCTTCTGGGTCATTCCATGCAGGAGAGATCCTATATCCCTTGGGGAGATCCTGTGGCAATTACTCACATGATGGAGATAGTGAAGATCAGCTGGTGTTGCTGAGGGAGGCCACAGTTTAATTTAAAGTCTCTTTGGTGACTACTAAAGCCTTTATGGGCTACAACAGACCAGAGTGCTGCATTTTTACTATTTCAGAAGAGAGGAACTGAGAAATCTGAGTAGCTCACTAGGAAAACTGAAGAGCAGTGCAGGCTAAGGCGAACAACATGCTAATCTGCCAATGTTACAGTGATAGTAGCTTACAAAAAATTATATATGATTTCTTCCCATGAATGGGAAAAAATCTATTTTGTCTCTCCTTGAAAAACCATCCCTCTCTCTACCAGCTGCAACACCCATAATACCTTCAGTAGAATTTTAAGACAGAAGTTAACAGGATCAAATTAAGGGAGAATTAGGCTATCAAGCAAACTGACAGATGGCTTTTCTTCCACAAAAAAAAAGCAGAGAAGTTAGAGTGTATTGTGCCAGCCTCGAGCTATCAGGGATGGGATTTCTCTCACTTTTCTTTCTCTACCTCCTGTTTTTCCACCCAGGTTAATTTCCTGGACACATACAACTTGGGTTGCTGCCTCCAAAGCCTGACAAGCCAGTTGGTGCCAGCTGTTGTTCCCTGCCCAGATGTGTGGGAATGAGTCTGGCTTTTTGATTTATGGCCTGGTGGAAGTTTCAGAATTGCTGCAGTAGCTTGGGCTGTGGGAGTTTCTCCCTAGGCCAGCACTCAGTGCACCTTTCCCTGTTCTTGTCCCTGGGTTTTCTGCTCACAGCCTCCTCCACCTTCCATATTCTCCACTTCCTGCCATCAGCTGCTCTTTTCCTATCTCTCATAATCACTTTCTTATTCTCAGCCCACTCCAGTCGAGTGACATTATTTATAATACTGAGAAGAGATGAGACTGAGGACCCAACAGTGTTATTTTGCACGGCATTTTGATGGATAATTGGAAATTGGAGAAATTGAGTTAATTGGCTGTACTGTGCGTGTTTTCTATACCACCCACCTTGCCCCACTGTGCTGAGATGAGCCAGTGGAAAAAAACACAGGCTCTTTCTGTGTTCTAAAAACTCTCAGTGAAGGAGAGTTTATTAAGGAAGCTTGGAAGCCAAGGTGCTTTTTGGTCTATCTATTTATTTCTCATCTTCTTGAAGCTTATGTGGAACAGAGATGCTGGCTTTTGAAGTGCTGGGTGCTCTATCAAATTAAAACCACTACACTTCTATGTCTTTTGGAGGAGCACAATAAATGGATCTCTCTATTTAACCAGCATCATGTTGCATTTTGAGATTTTGGGAAACAGCATTGTCTGCCAAGTTTCATGCCTTGAAATTGTTGATAACTTGAGTAGTGCTCTTAAGAGTCAAATATGTGGTTTACACATGTGCATTATCCAAGTGTTCTATGGGCAGCCATACGTTCTTGTTTGTAGGCTGCAATGTTTGAAATTTTGTTTCACCACTTTATTTGAAAGTTGCTGCAGGTCAAGTCCAAAAGTATTTCCTTATCACTGCTGTGCTCCATGTAAGCTTCCAAGACAGAATACATCCTTAGTTTTTCTAATAAGAAATGTGAAACGCTGTTTGTGTTTTCCAAGATATAAAATCCTAGCTTTTAGCAACTTTTCTAGGAATCTAAGCAAATGGGCCCCTTTAGCAGCAGTGTGAAGGAATAGGTGATTTCAGACAAGTGGGTGTCATGGCAAGTATTAGCTCTTGTCTGTTTTTACTATTAAAAGAAAATAAAGGAGAGGAAATGAGAGCAGCCAAGGTGTGGCCTTTTGTTTTCAGAACCCTGGCAAATGAGCATTTCAAAGCTCAGCATCACAGCCAATCCATTCTTGTTGTTTCCCAAGAAAAGCCACAAAGGAGACGCCTCACAAGGAACACAATTTTATTTGGAGGGTTGAGGGAAGATGTAAAGGGCCCAGGGAACTTGAGTCAGTACCTTAGATGCAGAGAATAGCTGGTTTAAGAGGATATTTGGGTTTTTTGTACCAAAGTCTTATTTCCCCCATAACCTGAAATGAAACTGAATGTCAGCAATCAAAATGTTATGAAAAATTATGTATCTCATCTAAATGCATGAGTTTTTTTCCTCTGCCCAGGACAAATAATCTAGTTCTAGATTCTACTTATTTTAACAAGACTTTTTAGTTTTATAGTTTTATTTTTTTCTTCTCTGACTTGAAAATAAACTATTTTCAGCAAAGAAAACAGACTATTGAAAGCTTAGATGATCTGGTGATTTATCAAGTGTTGGCTGCCAGGGAATGAGACTCAAGAATTTTTTGTCAGGTGCTTTGAAAAATGTTTGTTTGCTTTCATAATGGAACTGGAGCGTAGGCGAGTGTGTAAGGTAGGGATCTGGCTATCTCTTTACATAAAAATGTTCCTAAGAAAAAATGCTGATATGCACACAATTGTAATTAGTAATTATGGCAATTTCTGAAAGAGGTGAAGATCAAATTTATCTGAAAGGAGAGCAGTTCTTCCCACCTCTCTGCAGAAAGGCATAAGCTAGTAAGGGAGCTTGAGAGAGAACTACAGGCAACAGATTTTGTTCAGCACCCAAAATTACTTCCAGTTTGGGCTTGAAAAATGTTAGACCTTGTCCATTGCTAATAAAATCAATTCACCTTCTGTCCTGACCTTCTCTGTGACCTGTGTCAAATTTCTGCCACAGAAGAATCTTGAGATAATATAAAAAGCTTCTGTTGTTATCACATTAGGAGGTCTTAAGCCAGAGTTGTCAAATTTAGTTTAGTGAAGTGCAATGCAAATTTGTAATGTGGAAGTGACTGAGGACTCTGTAAACTTCTTATCCAAGCTGTTGCAGAACATAAAGTTATTTTCTGAAAATGCAAGTTCTCCAACTAAAAGCTGACTTGTGATGGTATGCTCAGCTCTGAGGAGGTTTGTGCTGGGTATTGGTAGAACAGTCCTCAGGTATAAAATTAAGAGGATTATACAATGTGTTCTTTTTGAACCTACACAGATTATTATTGCTGTTCTTGCTGCTATTTCTCCCCTGTAATTCATATCCCACCTTATGTGGAGCTTTTATTTTGCAAATAGTTATTTGTGGTTAAACTCCATATAAGTGGCTCCTTTACGCTGCAGAGAAGACATTGCTCTTTTTCTGCAATCTACTCTAAGCTTGCCTGTTTATCAGAGCCTGGGATATTCAGGGTGGTTTTTATTTGGCTGGGAAGCTTGTCTGTGAGTGGGAGAGGGTTGTGTAGATGTTGTTGCAGCATATATGTTGCCCAGAAAAACTTCTTCCTGTTAAATAAAACCATGTAATTTCTCTAGTAGTTATCTTCAGAGGAATTTTAAATCTCAAAGCGTAGTAATAAGGATAGATAGTTTTCATATATAATGCTATTGTTTTGTCCATTTTTCATTTCAAGTGGACAGTAAAACTTTTGAAATGCAAAAAGTAGATCTCAGGTGTCAAAAATATTTAACACTCTTCAGCAAAAGTCTGCTTCTTTTTATCTTTTTAGTTCAGCATGGATATTGATCATTTTGTTCCTTTAGTCCTTAATTGAGGCCTCTTAAACTTAGTAATGGAACAAATATTCCTTTTACTTGAAAGCAAGTTATAGACAAGGTTCATATTTTTTAGCATTTAAATTGCCAATTATGATTGTTCTTTTGCAAGTTTTAAGCTCAGGTCATTATGGCACAGAATACAACTACTGTATTATCCTTATTAAAGTGGAGGAGAAATGAAATGTTTTTGACATTTTCCAGAATAGCTGCAGTTTTGCTGTCTGAAAGATTGAAGTTGCAGTGCCATAAGATGAGTAGGAAGAGGTAAAATTGGAGAGATTTTAGGTTGTGGGGTTTTAATGATTTATAGGAACTGACATCTTATATGCTGTTTTGGGAGTAGATACCTGTTTTTCCAGTCCCAAACTAATTGTGAAATGACTCAGCATTATCTCTCAGTATAGAATATTATATACTAAAATCTGGCACCCTAGCTTTATGCCAGCTCAGGTACAACTTGTGCTTGCAAAATGTATTGCTTTTGTTTTGGAAGGCAAGTCCTTGAGACAAAGGAATTCTTCAGCAACCTTTACAGATGTTTCAACCTTCACTTGAGTAAATATCCTGTGCTATGGGAAGGTGAGGTTTTCTTTATATTTTTATTCATTTTCTCCATGCTGAACTCAAAAAAGGAACCAGCTGATTTGTTATCCTAATAACTAGTATATTAACATTTGCTTACAGCTGTGATTCACTGTTGGTTATTTTGTTAGATTACTAGTTTCTGTCTCAAGAAAATATTTATTACCAGGTGTTTGTTCATGTGCATTGGGCAGTCCTCTCCCCTTCTTTATCACACACTATAGCATTGGGATTCAGAGCTGAACACTGCAAGGCTGGAAATTTGTTCAATCAAGAGGGGGAGATGTTGAAACCCTGGAAACTGAGAATTTCAGACTTTTTGTGCAAAAAAAGACCCTCAAGCAAGCACTACATTTGACTTGAGGCTGTGAAACAGGCTTCTAAAATTGAGTGATAGCACTGGGGTTGTGGGTGTGTAGTTTTAATAGTATTGTGTGATCTAACAGGGTGGAAAACTTAGAATTTAAGGTTTCAGTATATAGTAATATTTGTGAAAAATATGGAGGATTTAGGGCGTTGTCTAAGTCCTTCTTCACCTTCTTCTTCATGGTTTTGGGTGTTTTTTCCTAACTGGGTGAAAGGGTCTGCATTGCACACCTTGAGTGGTCAGTTTTTGGGTTAAAAGTGTAGATAATAGAGGTGGCATCTCTTTGTTGGGTAGTTGGTGCTTAGGAGACCTTGGAAAGAGTCAGAGGCATCTCCATTTTGTGCTTTGTTAGTTAGAGCTCACAACTCATGAGACTGTACTGTGGATGAGAATTAATAAACACTGAGTCTGAACACAAAACTGCATCTCCCGTGCATTAACCCTGGCTCTAACACAAAGAAAAAAGCTAAGAAACAGACAGAAATTCAGAGCTGAAAGAGTAATCAATGAACATGCCCTTTCCAAGGGTGTTCCTGCACAATCAGTGAGTTTTTCCAGGCGTTACCACCTTGTTGGAAGTGTTGGCACCCCCAGAAGAGCAGTGAGTGGTGTCAGTGGCAGATGCCTCTGTGTGGTGCTGCTGATTGAGCTCGTGTTTGGATGCTGCTGTGAGATGCTGCCTTGTGCTGTGTGATCAGTCACTGAAACAGACTGTGCTGGAGTATTGTGGCACCTTCAGCCTGCAGTCCAGCACCTGCACACCAAAACACTTTGTTTTCTTTGAAAATACAGGTATGGTAGAAAGGTCTCAGTTATTCTTCGCCTAAGTAGAAATGAAAGGCAAGAGGTCTGAGAGCTGGAGAGGGAACAGACCTAGAGATATTTCTAATAGAAGGAAGGTGAAGGGTTAAATAAGGAGAGCTACAGGAGAAAAAGGGTCTCTGACAATAAGTAGCAGCAAAAAAAAGGCTAGTTTCCTTTAAAATATACTACAGGTTCAGTAAAATGTGATAGGTTTGGATACCATGAAAAAGACATTAATTCCTGCTTAGGCTTCACCTATTCCTTATGTGAAAGGGAACAAACACTTCAGGTTGCAGATACACGAAAGATATTGACTTTGTAATACGTGGCAAGATTTTCTTCTGTAAGTCTCCATGTACTTTGTAGAGGAGGGACATACCAACATCTTTCATCCCTACACATCTGGTTTTTGTAAATAGTCATGGCAGTGTATCAGTAACTTGCAAAAGGTTTGACAGGAGCTTCACTGTGTATGTTGGACCCCAGAATGGGATTCTATCTTCTTGTCTGTGCAGATCTACATGTAGAAATATGCTCTATGCACGACAGCTTTAGATAACCAGGCACTGGAGGGTTTTTCTGTTTACCTCTCATGTGGCTAGAATTGCCTGCTAATGCAGGAAAAGAGGAATGAGAATGTGGACACTGGGATGAGTGAAGAAATGGCAGGAGGAGATCTGCCTTTGGGTTGCAAAAGCACTGATTGTGTCCTGCTTTGAGTTTGTTGTACCTGTAGGACCTTAGCCTGGCTATTTAAGATTATTGTGCTTTTGTATCCTAATATGGCATTTTAGAAGATGGAACTGCTCGCAGTTAAAATATACCTGTACTCCCAAGCCCACTGGGGCTCTCATCATCTAATTGTTCATTGTGCCTGAAAAATTCAGGCACATCTCCAAGGGCTTCTCTGCCCTCCCAGGGACCCATGGGACTCCTGCAGGCAGAAGGCCCTGCATGGTGATGTACTCTCTGAGCTTGCTGATAAGCTCAGGGAGAGATGCATTTTCTGGGATCCAGGGCAGAGAGGAGCAGGATGGATGAACTGAGAGCTCTTTTTAGATGAGCATTGCCATGGAAACCACTGTCGTTCCTCTGTGTTTGCAGATGTATGTTGGACACTTACCTCTTGTGAAGTCAAGCTCATATATCAAATTTGTGATGCAGAAGTGCCTCAGAGGTCCCAGGGCTGTGCCTGCAGGAAGTCAGCACTGTTTAAATAGGGCTGATCAACCTCCACAGTTGGGTGGGCTAATTAATGTCTGCCTCAGCTCTTCGTGGCTTGTTGTGAGTGGGAACAAGTGTGGTGCCTTGTCAGGCCTGCTGTGATGCTTGCTGAGGAAGAAAACCTGCCCAAGCTCTTTGGGACAAGGAATCTCTATCTAGTTCTCAGCTCTGGATTTGAGTTCCCTTTTGAGCCTTCCTCTAGCCAGCTGTAAAATAGCACGGATATTTTGGGGGTTTTTTTGGGTTTTTTTTGTTTTTTTAACAAGTAAAAAGATTTTGTCAACCACACTTGTGATAAGAAATCCTCCATAAAGGTGTCCACATTAACGGAAGAATGGTCACAACCCTTGAAGTTGTTACATAGGCTGAAGAAGAGGCATTGAGCACCTCTTTCTCTGTCCCTGCAGTCAGTGAGGGTTTGCATGACAGGATTTCCACTCATAATCCACTTGCTAGCTTATTTGCCAAAGAAGTATTAAAATTCACATCCATTCTATGCAATTTTTTCCCCCTTCACCTCTGGGACATAGGACAGAAGGGGTGTTTGTGTAAGAAGATCCTGGAAGCCTCTGGGTGGATTGCCAGTAATAGACATCCCTCATCTGTGGCAGAGAGAACCTGTCCTCAGAGGGACAGGGAAGAGACAGACTATTGCTCTTTTGGCAGATATTTAGCTCTTGTTTTGTTGATTTTGTAGGTGTTGGAAGGTGATTTGAATTTATAAACTGAAATCTGTTGGGTTTGGGCATGTAAATGTAATTGAAAAATCTCAGTTACTCTGGGATTTGTTAGTTTTACCTACACAGTGTTATATAGTATCTTATTTTGTTTTCCTGAATCTGCCAGTGGATCTTTATAAATAATTTATCACTTTTTCTTGTTTAAATTCAAACCTGTTTTTCTTATGTTAAAGAAAATGTCAAAGAGACCAAATTGATGTTCCTGTTTACACAACTGGAATAGTACTTCTAGTTTTCTACTGGTGTCACATACATCCGTGATGCATGTTGAAAAAAATTAGACTGAAAATATTAAATATTGTGACTAAATTTTACTTTCTATATTTACTGAGCATTGTGTTCCCTGATTTAAAGACTTTTATTCTATAGAGAAAATGAAAGCTGGGATTCTGAGTGAAGAATTGGACTCCACAAGCTGGAATTGCAGGAGAAACTTTTCTTCTTGGTACCAGCTCTACAAATCTTCAAAATTCTTACAGAGGATCACTCCTTTTGGAATGTATTTCTTGGTCTCTGCTCCCTGTGTTTACAAAATGGAGACATCCTGCTTGCTTTCATCACATTAGAGGCAGTCAGCCTCTTTGCAGGATAAGGAAAGGTTGTTTCTAATTACAGTTCTTTTCATGCTAATGCTGCTTTTAAATATTGCTAATGATCCAGCAATTATTTCAAACCATCCTTTTAGTTTCCTGTGACCTTGTGTACTTATTGCCTGTTGCAGTTACTTCTTGCATTTGAAGATACAGGGAAAACAAGAGACCAGCATCCATTGATTCTGGAATACTTGCTTAGCTCTGGGAGCAAAGCTGAGCAGTTTTGGGACTGACACTTACAATAAGCCCCAACATACACATCTTGACTTCTCCCAGCTGAGAGTGGGTGTAAATTAAGGAGGTGTGGCTCTTGTGAAATATTTTAGTCTGTTGACACCTTTCTGTGATCTACATGAAATCTTTGAATTGGGTTCATGTGGAAAAGTGGGGCTGTGGAGGTAAATCTGGGGAGTCCATGTGCAGAAGTTTAGGGACTATTGTATTCCTTAAGTAGGAATTGTTACTTATGGGCTGCCCTTGGGAAGACTCTGGAAGGGAGAGTAGTAATTTCTCACCGTTTCTGTATAATAAAGGATGGTTAACTCCCTTATACACTGTAGAATATTTTTCAGAAAGCCAGTATTTTAGAGGGAGTCATGGCAGTGAGGGTACAAAACCATAATAAGGATGTGTGACTCAATTGTTCTGGGTTATGATGGGGTTCTGTTGGGAACTTCAGCCACTGCTGCATGAAACAAGGGTGGATAGTTGTTCTGGAAAAGCATATATCATGCAAAATTGGATATTTAACAGCAAGAGTTTCTTTGTCTGGGGATGTACACAGTTACTATGTAAAAGTGACTCTGCCAGAGAGAATGAAGCACCCAGTGTGCTGCCTTTGTGAAGTGCAGAGATAATTTTAAGCACAAAACTAGTTTATACCAGGGTGGAGGATGCTGAGAGCTGTGGACAATAGCAGAGAGAGTTTTATTGTGTTTCAGCTTAATGATGCAGTGCAGGAAAGTCAGTGTTGAATCAGAGCTGCTCTGTAATCATTTATCAGGGTCAGGAAAAGGGTGTTCTCTACAGAGGGAACATGCTGTGCCTGAGATCCAAGGGCGATGTTGCTGGCCATTATATATGTGTTCTTCCAGGATAATGTTGCATAAGGAGCAAGGGACAAACAATTTGCTGTCCTTGGACTTGGGCTCCTGCTGAAAAGGGTTTGAATGAGACCTTTTCATCACGCAAATGTCTATGTTCCAAGTACAACTTGTTTACTTTAGCACATTGGCAAAGAAATGTATGGAAAATTCCAAAGACTCCCAGACACTGTGAAGGGAGCACCTCAGTGCTCAATAAACTTCCAATTAAAAATGAATTGGAGATCTAGGCAGACAAAACCACTTAGGCTCTGGCATTACACCTGTCCTACCACAGGCCCTTGGTGATATTTGTTATCACTAAGAAAAAAAACCCAAGAATGCAAATGCCGTAAGTTCATGTGCAGTAGCAATAGTTAAGAAAACTACACTGGGATAAAATTTACATGGAGGGAAAACAGAAGGCAAAAAATTAGTGTACTTTTAGAGGTGACAGAGAGAAACATTGAAGCTGGGACTCCAAAGTCTTTGGAGAAGGGCTCTGGAGAAGAGAAGCCATGCTGGCTATAGCAATGCAGTGTTCTGTGACCTTGAGTGAGTCTCAGTGAGCACAAAATAATTGCAAAGACAGTTGGAGCATTCAGATTTTCAAAGAGATTGGGTGGTTATACCTACCCTTAAAGATTCTCAGTGATCTCTCACCGAGGGAGAAGAGGATTTAGCACTCCCCTATTTTGAGGAAATGTAACTACTAAAATAATGCTAATGGAGAGTGACTAGATTCACCTAGCAAATGACATGGGAAATGAGGAAGTTAATGACTTGCTGCCATTTACAGGAGAAAACATTCTGGGATTGTTTTCTCTTTGACAGAATTTCTTGCAAGTTGGAAAAGTGGGATTTTTTTTTTCTTTCTTCTTTTTCCCTGAGTCCTTGGTCCTATTATCAAACTGAAGGCTGTGATCTGAAGCCTTATGCTCAGGGTGAGCTGAATACATGGAAGGGCCATGGTGCTCTGTGGCATTCCCCTTGCTTGTTGTGCAGAGAGAAAACCTCATCGAATGATCTGTTCCTGGAAATGAACCTGTGTGCCACGATTTTGGTACTGCTGTACTCATTGTTAGTCAAGCTGTAGGTCTGGCTATTTCATCTTGAGAGACCCAAACTGGTATTCCAGGGGAGAAAAGGTGGTCACAGAGAATTTTTTAAGTGAAGGATCATCACGTAAATCCTCCTAGAAAAGGTGCTGTGGTCCCTCTCTCTCTGCCTGTAAAGCCTTGTGGAGTGGCAAATTTGCAGAGATGGGAGACATGAGGTCAAAACTCCTGAGGAGCAGGAATTTAACTCTGCACATGGCTCTGATGGGAAGAGGGAATGTGAGCAGAAAAGCATCTGGGGGCTACATGTCATGGCACTCACTAATCCTTTTCTCTAATGGCATCTGTAAAGAAGTAGAATAGGTAAAAGGTTTTATAGGTAAAAGGCACTGCTAACCCCACATTTTGCTACTTGTCAGTGTCCTATTCCCCATCTGTGCTAGCAACAGAAATACATGATGGAGTTACCTTAAGCACTCTCTGGGAGTGTTTCACAACCACAAGACAGATGTGCAGAAAATAAAACTTCTATGGTCATTGAGAATATTAAACAGGAGCCCAGTGAATAACTAAACATATTTGAGGGAAGAAGACTGACAGAAGTCATAGCTAAAATCAGCCTTCCATGCAACATGTAAAACTTTATAAATCAATTATAGAGACTTTATAAGAGCTTGTCCTATGTCAGATGGGCTAGCCTGAAACCTGTTAGTCAGCAAGTTATAGGGCTCTCAGTCAGATGTGCCTGAGGAATAAAAAAAGCATTTAGGAACTCCAGGGAAATAAAGAGCTGTGGTAACTCAGCCCTTAGAGGAATACTCTAAAGGGAGGGAAAGGAAGAAAATAAAAACTACATTAGCTATTAGCTTGACAATATTTGGCCTGAGGGGTAATTCTTCCAGGGAGCATCACGCATATGATAAATTTATTTTATTGTTTTGGAGACAATTTTTCCTTTAAAGAGAGTTACCATTCCAGACACTTTCTTCTCCATAGGTACAGCTTGTGCAAATGAGAACAGCTCTGTTTTTAACTGGAACCTGGGGACCCTGTCCTGTAATTGGAACAAACAGCAGAGGAATCCCTAATGCTCACTACACTAGTTATTCTGCACAGAGCTTTCTCTGTTACAAAAATATCCATGTCTGACCTTTTTCTGAGAGGTGGGGAAGGGGCTGAGCAGCTGTTAAGCACTCAGGTTGGAAGACAGACCCAGAAGGTAAGGTCACACATGGGTATGTCAGTCAGGAATACTGTCCTGATTCTGTGGAAGGCTTCTGACATGATTTGAGGAAGTTTAATTAAAGGCACTGCTCTCTGACTTACCCCAATGGCAAACAGCAGGGTTAAAGCCCCTTTCCTCACAAGGGTATGATTAACATTTTCTGAAGTATTTGGATGCCAAAGGTGATGGTAGCAAAGAAAAATAGATGTTTTGTGGCTTGAAATGTGTTGCATAAAGTCTGTTCTTACTTACCTGTAGTAAATGAGCTCAAGCGTGTAATGAGAAGATCTGAAATGAGATCTTTTAGTTATTAAAGTTGTGTTTCTTTCCCCATATTTCTGATGTACTGTTGTTATAGCAACAGTGTTTCTATCAATAGATTCATAAGAACTACTCAACCATCCTTGCACTTTACCTGTTTGGGCTCAGTCAAACTTATGTTTACTTTTTTTTTAACCAGAACAAATATAATCATAATTTTGAGCAGTACGTCATTTGCTCGAAGAGAGCTGTGACAAATTCATCATATCTGCTATTAAGTACTGGTTTTTCTTAAGACAACTTTTATTAAATAACTACTTATTACTGCACTACAACAGCAGTGTTGTATTTCTTCTTTAACGTTCTAGAGTTGGACAAAAAGGGCTTCACAGCAACTTTCTTGCAACTTCTAATGACCATGGATGAACGGAACTTTTTATTATAAAGTTCACATGCAATTTAGCACAAAGAATTATATTTCATTTTGCTGTCACACACCCTATTTATAAGCTTCTGCAATGCTCTGAGAAGAGGCATTGGAAGGAGGGGTTGTCTTGGGTACCACAGGACGTGCCAGAGCTTGCTGATCACCCCCCATCATATCCAAGAACAGCAAAGTGGCACTCTGACAGGATCATGAAAGAGTCAGAAGGAGTCCCAAAATAACAGATGGCAGCAAAGCACTATTGGGTCTCCAGAGCACAAGGAATGGAGGTGTGTGATATCACAAGCTCCCAGGTGGCAGACTGTAGAAAAGATAGTTTTCTCTTGTCAATCCTAACCACGTCATGGAAAGGTATAATTATTTAGAGGGAGGAGGTGTTTTAAATTTTTTTGAGTGATATTTCACTAGTTGGATGTGTTTACTCAGGTTGCATTACGAAGTAATTTCTGGACAGGTAGAGCAGAAACTTACACACATTTGTGTCATTCAAGAGCTTGGTGTGGTCAGTTCTTTTTCTTAGTTGCACTTGATGTCTTAGCTCTTACTGCCTCAAACATACCAGTTCCTTCCTGTAAAAATGTCTAGAAAGCATCTCATGACCACATATGAAGAAAAAAACATGGTCAAAACTTGACATAGCATAAGAATACTCAATATTGGGTTGTAACTTCCATTTGTTTGGGAAACATCCCTCAAGACAGATTTAATCTGAAATGTTGTTTCAATCTGAGGGCTGTGACTTGGAAACCCTAATCTGTTAATTAATTGTTGACTACCACAGGTCTTGGGTAGTTCTCCCTTTTATGATATGAAAAATGTAAACTATAGCCTGATGTTCAATAAATATAAATATTTTTATTATATAAGTCTTAGAATAAATCTTAGTGAAAGAATGATCTTGGGATTTAGTAATTTTGTAGTGATTCTTATATTTTGCCCATTCATAAACTGGGATTTTTTCCACTTCGCTTATACTCATTTTCTCCTTATTGGTGAAGAGGGATTGGCTGAAATTAAGGGGAAGTAACCCATTTTGCCCTCAAATTGTCTTAAACACAGACAGCAGCCATCACTGCACATTGCATGGAACATGATTTGCAGCTGTTCTGGGTGTGCTGAAATACCTGTGTGTGCTTTGGGGTTTGGAGAGCAAGTGAGGCCATGTTGAGATTTGGGTTAATAAAAAAGAAATGCTACTATTCTGCACAAAAGCATCTGAAGATATTTACCTGCTTATTGTTTCATGAACTCTATGACTTTTGGTGTCCACATGGGCTTTAGCAGTTAGTGAGCTCTTACTAGCAGTGGTCTCAATAACCAACTTTTCAGGCTTTTATGTATAATTTCCACACAAAAGAAGCAGTTTGTGGAGTTATTTTCTTTGCCTCTTGTTTTTAGGCTGTATCTATGTACACTAGAAATTCTGTGAACCAAACAGGAGATGGAAAAACTTGCTGGTGAGGCCTTTAGCTCTCCACTGAGCATTGCCTGTCAGGTTTCTGTGCCACTAGATTTAGCCTGGCCTTCTGAACTGAGTGCTGGCATCAAATGGGCTTGGAAGCTGCTCAGAGGTTGTCATTGACTCTTCTGTGCCATTGAAGCTTGGGAATGCAGTCACTGAGAACTTCTGGAGGTGATGCTGTCATTGCCCTCATGCCCTGTAGGTACAAACCAGCTGCCACAAAGTGTAGTGTGTTTTCCCCAGCCTCTATATTTTTTTTTTAACCACACTTCCCAAGTTGCTTTCTTTGATGGTTAAGCAAATTCTTGTGTATACGAGTAAAGATCATAACCTGCTCTGATGGATTCCTGTTCTGGAAGCTTTACCACTAGCACAGCAGTGATTTTAGAAAATCTTTATAATGTACAATAACCACTTACTGAAAACATTAATATGCTTTTTTAAAACCAATTAACCACGGTTCTGTCATTAGTGGTATTCATCATTCATTGGCATTCACTAGCTGCCCCAGTTGGTTTGCATTGCAAATTAATTTAATTTTTCATGGATGGCTATAAATGTGTATGAGCTATGTTATTCATATGTAAATATTCTTTTGATTAAATCCATCCTCACTTGCCAGGGCCCTAAAACGCTTTGATGTTTAATATTCTTCAAGCTTGTGGGCCAGGATTTTAGCCATGCTGCATTTTTCAGTAGTTTATGTCTGCTCTCACAAAGTCTTTCATTTCTCCTCAACAAAAGGGACTGTAGCAACACTTCCTCTATCTAGCTGGGAACATTAGTTTCCTATACATTAGACTTTTATTGTATGCTTGATTGAAAGTGCTGTTTTGATGTATTTCTTTGGATTACTTGGAACACTCTCAAAACCACTTTTTTCCCCTAGGTTAAAATTGAGATGATGATGATAACTTCTAAATTTTGTCAAGAGAGCTTTTCCCTATTCTTACATGCTTTTCCCAAGCCACTTATTAGTGGGCTGTTGATTTATAGCCAGAAGGTAGCTTCCTCCCAAGAGAAAATTGTGAGATATTTGTTTGAAAATATCATGCTCATTTTATTTCTATAGCTGATCACTTTAAGGATAGACTTTCATGTTTAAGCAGTGCAGTTGACTTGGAGGCCAGCTGCCATCAGCTTATAGAAGTCTTTAATTTGCTTTTGGGACTCAGACTCTGAGAGCTGGCTTGAAGAATGCAAGTCCTCATGAATAAATTTTCTTGCACAGCAATATTGAGATCTGCTGTGCCACCTATAAGAGCAATCCATGGTTCAGCTGCTGGTCATCATGCTGGTGATTCCAGGACTGGACAAATCAATTGTTATAGTCAATGTCTGCTGGATCTGGCCCAGCAGCTTAATCAAAGTTCACCTTGGATCCTACTGACAACATGCCAGAGAGAAAAGTGTCTCACCTCTAAGCAAAAGGGTATGTGTGCTTTTGGGCAATAAACCACCAGAAGGCATAAAGACTAAGAACACAGATTTTCCTCATCTCAGAAGAAACTCATCATGATTTACATTCTTGTAACTGAGGAAAAAAAAAATATGAGGCTCTGAATATCTTAGAAGACATTATCCAATTGGAGAAAAGGTTAGGTTTGCACATTTACTGTCTATAATAGAATTTCTCTTGCTCAGCTACTGGTTGGTCAGACCTGTGTGTGTGAAATGCAAATGCACATGTGGGAGAGTGAGAGGATGTCATATCTTAGAACAAATTTGAGCAGGAATAGGAGCGAATATATCCAGAGAAAGCTTGTCCATTAGTCACTCACCCTTATTGCTTTTACAGTTGCCTTTCATGTCTTCACTTGCATCCCCTAAACATACATTTTTTTATGAATGTAATTGTAAAAAGGTTAAACGTAGGCTGTGGGTAATGCTGGGTTCAGAAGTACAACACTTAATTAGAATTGAAGCAATAAATGTGTATCTGTCTGAGAAATGGACATAACTATGATTGTAATAGTAATGAATCCATTGTTATTAAGAGGTACTTAACAAAACTGTGATGGTTTGTTTACCTTGTGAAGGCATAAGCTGCACACTTTAGCTCTCAAAAATTGCTCTACTTGGTTCTCTAAAAAGGATTTTTAATCTTCCTTTAGACCTTTCCAGTTTAGCTCTTCCTGGGGAATGAAATTAAGAGACTGGGTGTACGGTCCTAGATAAACCAGTTAATTCTGTTTTCACTTTAAACAATGTTGTTTTATGTTAGAGCAGCTGGAATAGTCTTGTGAAGAACTTGAATTTTTCAGTCTAAGAGACTTGGAGCGCTAATTTTTGTGTCAGTGTAATTTAAGAGCTGTCACAGACTCTTGGTAGAAAGGATGCAAAGCTATCAGTGCCCCTTTTACTACTAGCACTTCCCAATTTCTGTCATTGCAGCCAGAGGATGGAAAGAATTCCCTTCTTGGAACAGCCCCCCCCACCTCTCTGTATTACCTGCCTGAGTGTCCCAAGGCTGTGTAAAATAAATCCCACAGGTATGTGGGTGTCTAATCTGAACAGAAAGAAAGCCTTGCATGAAATTAGAAATAGCTGTGTGCTCACTGCACTGACCTAAGGTGTGGAAATGACTCTTAGGATGTCCTGCCAAAGGAGAGGGGATTCTTCACCTCGTGCACGTTGCATTTGGAGGCTGGAAGTGCCACTCTGTGACCACGGGAGAGCTCTGAAGTGGCAAAGACCTCAACCTGCTTTCTGCAATAACCATGTGTCAGGGGGAAAAGTGAGGGTCCTGCTCTGTCCTCCTGTCACAACAAGCTAAACTTGTGGGAATTCTCCCAAATGATCCCGTGTGGCAGGGCCAAGTCTTTTTTTGGAATCCTGTGTAGGTCTTAACCTATAGATCTTTTGTTATGGTTTCCAAAGCCAATGTCATGCCTGACATGAGTTTCTTTGCTACCGATTAGTATCTCAAAATGGCACTTTGACTTTTTTTTTTCTCACAGGCAGGGGTGATCAGGAAACCAACTATGTCTGAAATATGAATAAATAGGAAGCTCTTTAATTTTTATTTTGGTTTACTGTAACCAAGGACTAAACCTATGCATTTATTTTTTTCTCTCCTTATTCCCCTCCTATCCCATACAGGTAAAAACCTCCTGCTATTAATTCCCATTAGAGGAATGGAACAGGTGAGTATTTGATATGCTGGAATGAATAGTTTCATGCAACTTTTTGCCAGCTCAGTACATCCAGTGACTGATAATTCTGTTTAGAAGTAGAAACGACTGGGACTCTAATATTTTAAAGTATTTCACAGCACTTTTAAAATATTGTGAAGGGGGAAAATCTTAGTAGCTGCCATTTTAGTGTAAGGAAATGTTCAGAATTGGACTTCAAAGTGGTGCAAGTGCATTGAAGGAGTGATATTCGTGCCTAATGCCCTTAAGAGGGCGCTTAATCACCACTGCTTTTGTTTTTAACATCATTTCTTATAATTGTGTCATTATAAAATAATCTTCCACTATACTAAGTTAACATCTGACTGCAACCTATTTGGGCTAGTTGTGGTTCCTGGCATCAATAGATACAAGTGTACAGCCATACTGCATTAGCTGGGCTTAGTTCATATGATAGCTGTGTCAGTTTACAGAATTGCCATTTCCACCCAGAGCAGCAGGTGCAAAAGCAGTTCCTCACCTCTTAAAAGAAACAGCTTTTTGTTACACACAGGGATTCTGATCTGATTTGAGGTTTTCTTTGGCTCTGCCTTTTCTGTGACAGTCATCAGCTGTAATAAACTTTGATGCTTCCTCCTCTGAAGTTGTTGTTCTTTGAGTTAACTACTGCTTAAGTAGGGGTGCAGGAGAAGACTCTGAAGGATAAAGAACAGCTCTGGTAACAAAATTGGACTATCAAGTGTCTATTTTCTTCCTAAAGCAAGTGCTGAGGAATTATGTTCTCTTTTCTTGGAAAGGTTCTTTCCAGATAGAAGTTCTGCTTGTTTGCAATCATTCTGGCAGCTGGACAGATGTGGCAATCAATGCTTTTCCTCAAATGAAATAGGATTTGTTGAAAACTCTCAATTAGTCCAGACCTAGATCTTGTCATCACAGTCTGTTCCTCTCCACACAGAACACTGGACAATGAAAGTGTTTGGTAAAAACTTGGCATCCTCACATTTGGATTATGTCACATGCCTCTAGCAGCAACTTCAATGTAAATATGTATGCAAACTTTGTAACATATAAATGATCACAAAACTTACTTATGCATTGTGTGTTTGGAAGTAAAGGAGAGCTGATTTCCACTCCCCCTTGCTCTATCATCCTTTTAGATTTGGCATTTTTATGTGGACTTGAAAGATTGCTTAATTGGAGACAGCTAAGCTGTGGGATTTGTATGGAAGAGCTCAGCTCCGGTGACAGAGTTCTGCTTGATTTTTAAAGCCCTCATTTTCCATATATGATTGATGTCTTTCATGTGAGTCTGAAGGAGTAAGAACCTGTTTCAGTGGCTTGTACACGAGCATGAAGATTGTGTATAGGCCACAGACAGAATAATCACATAAGCCCTTCACAGGCTGTGTTCTGTAACAACATGGGATCTTGTGGTTATAGATATCAAAGCCTCATATTGTGAATTTATAAAGGCATCACTTGTTTACCATTCATTGCAAAACATGCTGAATGCATGTGTTCTCACAAAGCTTTGTGATCATACAAGTTGAACAAGTATTTCAAGTTACTTCTAGGCAGCAACAAAAGCTGATCTCTTTCATGCTCTTTTATACATGAAATTAAGTCTGGACATTTGTTTCTCTCTCACATATGTCTGTGTGGCATCCTTCACATTATTTATTCCAGTGGTGTATGGGTGGGATCTGGCTATTTCACTGCTTTCTGTAACTTGTTAGCCTTTGTTTAACATTCATCTACACAGAGACCACAAATATTAAGAAGTGCATATCTCTAGGACACAATTTAATTTCACATGAATAGACAGGGTATAGCTTCTGATACTGAAATAATTATATATACTTTTGAGATTATGAAACATTGCTTTGTACCTCTATCACTTCATAGAACTGAATCTCATGAAATAAGCACTCCCTGTTGTGCCTGAGCTTAATGGGAAGAGACATTTAATTAGTTTGCCATAGATCTAGGGGACAGCTGTGCCTTTTTGTTGACCTTGACCAGGTTATTGAATATTTTGGTAACAAAACTATTGAAAGAAACTATTTGGCCTTGCCTCCCTCCCTCCCTCCAAAACAAACTTTCTTCTATTCTGGAGTGGTAAAGGGAGACTCTTAAGGATTCACAAGCTCTAGAAAAGGTGGTCCTAGAGGCTTTGGAATAAAGAAACTTCTGCATCCTTTGCCTCTGTATTTTGTTGCTTGTTCTGGGGAGGTGTTGGTGCTCCAGCCATTCTGGGAGTCCTGGTCCTCAGTCCTTGAAGGTGCCACTAGGTGAAACAGGTGTGACAGGTACCTGATAAACAATAAGGACAGAACTGCAGCCTTCCAGTTACAGGAAAAAAAAGTGTTACAGGTTTTCTTAGTGCACTGATGTCACAAATTATTTAACATCTGAGAAGCTCCTGCTGTGGGTAAGTAACTTGAAGTTATTGCTGATGTGTCATAGGAAGCACATGAAAATAAAGAAGCTGCATCCAGAGGTAGCAGTGGAGATCTGTTCTGTGTTTTTATTTTATTATTTGGCCATGTTTTAACTGCTGACATTGAAATTTCCTCTGTTACAGTGGAGCTCACAAGTGGAATTTTGTAGGAGAACAGGTTGTGTCATACAGTCTCATAATCACTATGAAATGGTACAGGCAGAAGTGCTCCTGAACAAAGCTGCTCTAATTACCAGTCTCCTGTCAGAACTCTAACAACTGCTAAAACACCTTCTATCCGTTTGAGCTGCTTTTGTTGTTAAAAGGTGAAAAAGTATTTAAACTGGAAAGCTTGGGAGCTATAAATGGGCATACAAAAATTTTCCCTTGAAAAATGTTTATGGTGAAGTGTTCATCATGCATAAATATATAATGAAATGGACTAATAATGGACAACTAATAATGGAGTTGCTCTGACATTGATTACAGCTTCATTAAGTGAGATTACTCACTGTGGTCTTAGTGCTACAAATCAAGTTTTGGTAATTTGACCTATTCTTTAATTTAGTGAAGTAGAAAAATAAATTGCTTAGGCAGGACACAATGTTAGAAAATATTTTTCTAACATTTTGTGAAATGCTTATTTAAAACAAGAAATATTACTCTAATACCTGTTTATTCAAGATAGGCAAGCTCATCTAAAATATTTTTAAAGTAATGTTTTTATATTAAAAGCCTCAGGAGACTTTATTTTGATTCACTTTTAATTTCCTCGTTATAAGCAAGCTCTTGCAATTGTGGTGTGGGCATTTTTGCATCTTAATTTGGGCAGAGGCATTTCCAATAATTTTAAAAACTGGACAGTGACAGCACGTCAGGGGGATGCAACCTTACCTGGTAATTATTTTTGAGGAATGCTATGCTAAAGAGGCCTGTTTGCACACAGAATAAGAGATGCCAGGTCTCTTACCAGCAAATGCAAAAAATGGAATTTCTCAACATGAATGAAGGGCTTTTGCTTAAAACATAACCCAAAACTTGAGAAACATGTTTCCAGTTTTTAAAAGCCTGCAGCATGGTCTAGGAATGTGGAACATCAGCATGAGCTAAATAATTAAATTTATGCTACAGTGGAATGAAGGTTGTGTCTGCCCTCCATGGGATTTTATACTGAAGGAATATTTTAAGCATCATAATTTGATGTTATGGTAGGTGGATCAGTACTCCAGAAAGTGTAACTTTCTAAAAGTTGGATCTTTTATTGCAAATGATGGAGCTGGTTTTTAGAGGGCTGCATTGAGAAATGCACTGGGGTGATGCATTTGTTGCGTAGCTTTTTTTTATGTGATCCTATTACCAAAAATTTGGTAAACTAAAAAAACCCCTGAACATCCAATGTAGTGTTAAGAAACAGGCATTCTTTCTTTGGCTGGATGCATGGGGGAAGCTCCTCCCAAATTCAAGTATGCTGACAACAAGAAAGTTTGTTTATATACTGTATTTTACATACATATTCATTGATTGCCCCAGCATATGATAGTCATTTTCCTGAAATCATTAACATATTTTGCCTCCCCTGTACATGTGATTTTTTTTTTTATCCTGGAGGTCTCTCTGGTAGACCCCAGTGCTATGGCTGACATACTCAAGTTGGCAGGGCACTGGGGCTGGTGAACTTCCACTCCTCCTTTTTACACAACGGGCATTGTGCAGCTCCAAAAGCTGGTGGTTTTGGTAGAACAAACACTGTATTAGCTCACCAGGTGTAGACAATTTATCATCTGGCAACCAGCCAACTGTTTACTTCCCTTATAAGTTCAGCTCCTTAAGGGTTCCACCTGAGTAGGATGTTTTGACATGACTCTGAAAGGTTTATTGAATGTCTCGGTTCAGAGACAAACTTCGGAGAAAACACTCTGGGATCAATGTTTCCTCTAAAGCGAAGGGCTTTAGTAATGCCTTTTGCCAGTGAGAAAAATGAATGGCAGTGGGTGAAAGTGAAGGAAACCTGTTTATTGACAGACCAAAGTGGCTGCACAGCATGAGGAAAAAACTGAATAAATGCTAGATATGGAATGTTGAGAACCTTACCCCCTGCTGCCATCCTGTCCCACTCAACCCCCTTTCCAGCAGAACAGATAAAACCAAAACAAATAAACAAAGCCCCTCAAAACAACCAAAGAACTCCAAAATTACTGGAGAAGAAAACACATTGGCTGGCCACTGGCAGGGAAGGCAAAATGGCAGCTGCCCCCTTTGTCTCAGGGAAGGGAAAAAGGGAGTTTGCTCAGCAGCTCAGGCAAAACAGATGGAAACCTGTTGAACCTCTGGAGCTGGTCTCCTCCTCACAGCAGATGAAGCTGGTGGATTTTGGTGTGTTTTCTCTTGTTGGTTCAGCTTTTCCCGAGGTCTAGGGCTGGCCCTCTGCAGGTCCCGGTCACCTGCCTCAGTGATTCTTTGATTATGGACCAAAACTAAGCCAAATAGTTCAAGAAAAAAACAAAATAGAAGCCACAGAAAAGATTGCTGCTGCAGTCTCTAGGCCAGAGGAAGGGGAAAAAAAAACCTTGGTTAAGCTAGCAAAAAAACTAACCTAGCTAAGTAACAAAATAATGTCCAGTGCATGCCACAACCAGCTCACTGCAGAAGAGATTCTTTGAACAAAGCCCACACCAGGTTTCCCAAGCTCCTGCCCCTCTCCCAGCTCCACCTGAAAGCTGCACAGCCATTCTGGGCATAAAGCAGATGACCAAGAATAGAGTATCATCATAAAATCACACCAAGGCAGTACATTAAAGCTTGTTGATTAATAGAGTTACCAGTAAGTCTGAGGAGTGCTTAAAATGGCCCTTGATCCATGGCTTGATTCATGGAAGCCTGTTGCACAGTTTAGAATCTGTTTATTTCTCTCAAGTTTGAGTGCTAATTTTCAGGGTGTTGTGTATCTCATACTATCTAGAATCCTTCCCATATAAATAAGGAAATTTTTAGATCACTCCAACAAAAATTTACAAAGGGTTCTCCTCCTTCCAAACACAATGTGCATGCCTTAATATAACATGAACCACATTCTTACTCTATTTTTGTATAGACAAAACTATCAATCTTGAATTATCTAATCACCTAAATTTTACTCATTACTGTTGAAAGCAATAGGAAGAAAACATAGCACAAGGTTGGATCCTAAATCTCTTTTTTTTCATTCCTCTCAGACTCAGTTATTAAATACATGGTCTTGAATAACTTATAGAAATTTAACTTATATTTTGTACTTTTAGCTCAACTTTCAGTACTAATCACTCGGGCTTTGTGAGAAACAGCATGCTGAAATATTTGTGGAATAACCTTACTCTGACTTCAGCTGTCTTAAAATAGTCCCCCAAACATGGATAAACATTAGATGCTGTGAAACAGACCTCCCCTGCTAAGTGTTTGTAGCTCTGATTAACACAAATTTGCATGAGGAATTTCAATGCCTGCTAGTATTATCTGTCTTGCTTACAAATTTATGTTGTCAGATGTGTATGGATAAACCTCTTATGGCAGATGAAAAAAGGAAAAATGTTGATGTTATGACTGATGTGGAAGTTTCCATTACTAGGACTGTTAATTTCTTAGGTTATTAATTGAGTTTCTTAGTTCCTTAATTTATAGCCTGAGCTGTAGGATTTCAGGGCAAATACATCACTTTTAAGAATAATGGATGGTGTGTCACCTTACAAACACCAAAAAGGAGCTTGTCTCAGGATGACAGGGAATCCTTCATGGAATTCAGTATCTTTTTTGCAGATGCAATCCAGTGAACATGCAGAGTGATGGTCTTGGCCATTTCTTTTCACAAGTGCATATTTCAAGAGACATCAGAGAGAGCCCACACTGGCAGGTCTGTAAGTGTGGATGGAGTCCATGCATGGTGTCTAAAGAATGTATGAATATTGCTTCAGTCTCTTTTCCTGGAGCTTGGCCAGACAGAGCTGATTTCCCTGGGTTGTACTAGTGACAGTGACTCTGCTTCTGGAGGATGTTCTGAGCCAGGAGCAACAGCCTCTCCAATCCCAGCACTGCCACTCTGTCACCACAGTGATGGTTATGGTTCCTTTTGTGTGTCCTGCAGGTCACAGGGGGTTCTTTTTGTTCCACTTGGGGTTTGCCCCCATTTTAATGATTTGAAATTGTGACGCTGTTTCCTGCCTCAAGAAGCTTGGTCTTCAAAATGAGCAGCAAGTCTTGCAAGATATCCCCAGTGGAGCCCCCAGAACCTGCAGTGGCAAGTGATATGTGTGCTTTCATGTTTAGGTCAACTTTATGTCAATTGTAACTACCTCTGTTTCTCATAATCCCTAATTGACATAATATATTTTTCCCCCTTCTGTTTTAACACAAGCTCAGACTTTACACAAAGCCAATTTTCTATGCTTATACTTTATTTAATACCGGGGCTAGATGTAGATTCGTACATTTTATTAAGTAGGGTTTTCCAGCTTCCTTAACCAATGTACCATGACAGATCTGTCACTCATGATGAGTTTCTTCAATGTTGCTAAGTTCAGAGCTGATCAGCTGATGGGTAGTTTCATGCACCCAGTGGTGCAGAAGATTTTTGGTTATTGAAGCCAAGCCAAAATAGAATGGAAGGCATCATTTAACAGATTTTGGTAGTTCAACAGTCTTCAAATGGATGGCTTGGATCACTTCACTGTCCCAGGAGACAGATCATCATCTAAGACCCTTTCCTTTCTCCTCCTCTCTATCTGAAGTAATGGCTGAAAGTTGCAAGCTCTGCCCACATGTGCTGTTCTCACAATGGTACTGCAGGAGCCAAAGATGTGTGAAAATGCCCAAAACTCCTGTAACACACTATTGCTGGCTAACAAATCTTTCCCTGTCCCTGGGAGGGCTGTATTGTGAAGGTGATGTACAGCTCCTGGGAGATGTACTGCTCAAATCCTTCCCTTGTCACTGAGCAGCCAGGCCACTAAAGGCTTTGGATCATTGTAACTTTGACTCTGTTTAGAAGCTGAAAGGCTCTGTTCTCCATTGATTGATTTGTAGAATAGCATCAGGGGTGAAATAACCACTAGAGATGGAGGAAGGGGACCCTTGCTTTTATGCTAGGACAGTTCATCCTTAAAACCTACACCCCATGAACCAAATGGACCACGAAAAAACAGTTGTGGGAAGACTGCTGTGCCTGTGGGAGGGACTCATGTTACAGCAGGTTGGGTGGAACTGCTGCTTGTGAAAATTAGAACCACGTTAGCAAAGTTCACAGAGAACTGTCTCCCATGAGAAAGACCCCGTGGCACAGCAAAAGAGACTCCTCCCCCCAAGCAAACTGAAGGAAAAATTTTAGAAGTGACAAACTGACTAAAAACTCCATGTTTTTTCTCCCTGTGCTGTCAGTGGGAAGGAAAGAACGGCTGAGGGGGGGTGGGCAGGGGGAGGTGTTCTAAAGGTTTATTTTAGTTCTCATTATCTTTTAAAATTCTGTTTATAAATTTTTCTTTATATCTTTTACGTTTTGAGCCTGTTTTGCCCTTAGAGTGCTTTCACCTAATCCTTATCTCACCTCATAAGCCTTTTAATTGTTTTTTCCCCCTCCTCTGCTCAACTATAGCAGAGGAGAATGAGTGAGTAATTTTTTTCACGGGTACCTGGCTTCTAGTCAATGTCAACCCCCTGACACATTTATCATGACGTTTTGCTAAACAGTGTGTTTTCGCTCAAGCATGGAAATGTCAAGGAGTAGAGCTCCTAGCAACCAGTCTGCAAAGATATTTTCAACATGAAAAGAGGGTTCAGAGAGTGTGTTGGCAGGTGTATGTTTGTGTGTGCTCAGTAACTGACCCAGTAGCAGCCTTGGGTAGACGGGCTTGTTCTGACCTCTTTTATTTTAGTTATTACATCAGGAAAATAATAGTTAGCATGGCAGGTGTGCTCCAAACAGGTGCTTTCTAGTTAGCTCAGACTCTCAAACCAATCCAGAGAACTTTTATGCACAGAGGTTGGTGGGTGGACAACCTTTCAAGATTAAATCTTCATATAAAAAGATGAGAGAAGGCCTGATCGTCACCCAGTCCATTTTTCTCTCTAAAGGCAGCATTTGTGTCATACCCTGACAAAAGTTTCATTTGAAAATATTTCCTTTGATGGAAATCCTGCCTTTCCATTGACTATTCAGTTAGAAGAATCATTGTCTTTTTTGATAGAGAGACCTTTGGTTCTTCAGAGGTAACCTGATTTTTCATTTGTGTGGATTTAAGCCTCACCCTTCTGTCTTTGCTGACTATGGGTGTGGAGAACATGTAGGATTGCAAGAAATTCTCTTGTCCTCTAACACTGCTCAGGAGTAACCATCACAGCCAGAGGCCTGAGCAAGAGATACTAAGTGTTCCATTTGGTTCTTCCTCTCCTTGTGACAATTTTGTTTCTGTTTTGAATGTTTTTTATCTTGGTTTTTTTGTTTTTTTGTTTTTTTTTTCAGGTGATTTCTCTTTAAACTGCACACTAATTGTATGTACTCTCCCAGGTCTTGCCTTCTAGATTTCTGACCATTGCCCAATTGATCTGTGCCTTTCTGTTCTGGTTTGAAGGCAAACTGTTGGGAGGAATTAACTCCACTCAAATATCTTCCAAGACATTCCAAGGCAGAACTACAATTTAATAGGAAAACTACAATAAAGGAAATAGCACAGAAACGCTGGTTTAAACTAAAGTCAGAATACAGCCCAACACCCTGTTGGTCAGTGTGATGGTAGCAGTCTAATTAAATGGTAGCTACAGTCCTGTTGGAATGATGGATGTGGTCCCATGTTCATGTTCTTCTCTACAGATTTTTTTTTCAATCAAGATTGTATTGTGCTAAGCAAGAATTTATTCAGAGCACTGTGTCCCTCAACTTATTTTATGTCAAGAGAGATGGGCAGGTCTCAGTATGATTAAAGTAGCGTTCAGCATAGGAGTAGAGCTGTGTGTTTGGAAACAGTCATGCTGGTGACTGTTTAGGAAAGTGCTAGAAGGCTGACCATGCTGTGGGGAGGAAGGGTCAGGCAGTGGTGCAGGGGACAGGTAAGGTAAGATGTTACAGGGGGGCGAACAAGGGTTGGGTGTCTGTGTAAGGGACAGGAAGGAGTCAGCTGGTCCTGCAGAGGAAAGGCTTAGGGAAAGCACAGAGAAGGATTCTGTGTTGTGTGGAGCTGCCCATGGGAAGGTAGAGAGAAAAGGTCAGTGCACTGAGAGGTTACTGCCTGGCTGATGCTTGAAGCCTTCTTTGGTGTCAGTTGTACCTCCACCATCAGAAAGTCACGCAGCTCTGTATTTCAAAAAGGACAGTGTGCCTTGTTAGTGAAAAAGCAGCAGAAAGGTGTGTATCTTCTGGGTGTCTCTGTTTGTTACCTGTCAGAGGTGTGCCATTTTATGTCTACCAGAGATGGGGGTTGTACCAACAGTTAGTTTTGGCACTCAGACTGGTTTTAGTAGCTTCTGACCTTCCCGCTAACAGGTTTCAGTGAGTTTGTCTGACTTTCTTGCTGGTTGCAGCATTGTCAAGGCTGTAAATCACAGCTGTCTTTTTGTTGTTGTTGTTTTTGTCTTTGTGGGGTTGGTTTGTTTGTTTGTTTGGGTTTTTTTTGTAATTTGTTTCACTATAGGATGTCCTGTTCAACATGAAACAGACCATTTTGCTGTCTTCAGCAGGACCTCAGTGTTCCTCATGGAAATACATCTCTGGCTGACATGAAATTTCTCAAACCGCTGCCTATTTCAACCATGTTATCTGTAGGGTTCACACCTTCACAAAAAGAAAAGCCCAAAATGCTTAATTTAGATATAGACAAGACACAGGGCTGGTAAAGAAGAATCACTGTTGCCCCATTTCACTTTGGGAACACCTCTTCCTCACGCACAGCTGCACAGAAATACTGCTGTACGATTGGGAATTAAACCTTGAATTAACTAGAAACTTATCCTTCCCCTTACATCTTCAGTTTGCTGGTTTTACACTCTGCCCCACTGTTCTTTGATAAATCCACACTCAGCCCTTAGTGCCTTAAAACCTGCATTTTTCTATGTTGAAAGTGTAAATCTTGAAAGGTCATTGCTTTTGTAATTTTGATAGTTTCACCATATTGTAAGCAATTGAAAATAGCATCTGATTATGGGAAATTTTGGTGAATTATAGTAACTATGTACATGATGGTGTGTGGCTCCTTGTAAGAATAACAGCAATGGGATAAAAGAACAAATTGACAATGATCTCTTTTCATGATGATAGAAAAATCTTGCTGGTTTCATGAATTAGGCCCATGGAATCCATGCAAGGACAAACACACCAGAAATGGTGATCTTATGCTTTTCTCCTTTCCCTGACTTCTGTTACCTGCAGAAGTGTTTGGGGTAGCTGCTTTCTGACCCCTTCCAGAGAGGTTTGTTCTCTTTGCCAAGCTCTGGAGTTTTCAGCCTTGTTCAATGTGAGCTTTAGTTTGCATTATTTTTGCTCTTGGACAGCCAATTTTCCTGTGTTAAATCTTGAGCACTTTGGCACTCAGAGTCATTTCAGTGTGATTTATTCATATTCACTCGAACAAAAAACCCTTGCTCACTTGCTTTTCCTCCATCAAAAATTAGAAGATGCTTGTTACCCTCTGGAATTATATCCCATAAACCTCCTCTCCCACTGGGACCTGTGGTGCAGCCACATCCAAGAGCCAGTTATTTTCATGAAAGGAGTCAGTTTGCCAGAAAACTCCCCTGTCTGCACCTTTTGAATCGTGCTGTTATCACTGGTCATCAGTGTGGTCTGGTGTTCCTAGCAGCACGTCTAAGAGGAACACAGCCTTGAGGTCAGTCTGTAAGGGTTGAGAGCCACAGAGCAGCACTGTGCAGAGAGAAAAGCCCAGCTCTGTGCTGTTCAATTTCAGGCATTTTTCTCAAGTTCTGCTCTAGTCTGTATCGTTCTAGGAGGAAATTAGTTATCAAGTTATTTAGAGGCCATAACTAAGATGTAAATGCACAGATAAACCAGCAACCATTGGTGGAGAAGGGCGAGAGTGCCTCAAGTGCCTCTTTTCAGTTTGGTGATCCACCCTTCTCTCTCTAGTTGAACTAAAGCAATGGCATTTTTCTTCAATTATTTTTCTCCAAAATCCAGGGGTCTTATGTGTGCCTCTTTGCCCGCACCAGAGAAATTGGGAGAAACAGAGGAAAGGACAGTCTGACTCGATGGAGTATCAGTATATTTTGTTTGGCAATCAACTTGGTGACAGAGCTCTCAGCCCTTCAGCTCCAATTCCTTGCCATGTCTGTTGTCTTGTTTAAAAAACCAAAAGTTGTATTGCTACCAATTAAGCTGCAACTTTTCTTTTGACAATTTCTGTTGAGACATTTCCTTCACCACAATTCTGTGTATAAACACAAACGTTAAAAAAGGCAAGAAAACTTGAGACTACCTTAAGAGCAGCCAGTAAAGTTATGGATAAAAATTTGTGCTTAAAAAATTCCTCAACAAATAGGATATTGCTTACCTAACAGCTCTGTCATCACTACTACATCATGGGTGGATGGAGATTGTTGAATCTGGGAAGAGAATTTTATTCAAAAATATTTTGTTATGAAACTGACAGTTTTCTGGGTCATGTTATCCCTGAGGGCTAAATGGTGAGGTGGGAAATGGTTTTGATCAGAGAATGGGCACAGAGGATCTCTTAGTGCAAACTCTTCTACAGGTGACTGCATATTCATTTTCCTGTTCTGGTTCTCCTGATGATTGTTCTTGAGTCAGCTGTGACATTTAAAATAGAGAACTGGAAAATCCTGGGATGGAATGGCAGCATGGCATAACTACTTTAGATAGAGTACGAAGAGAATTGAAAGAAGTCAGTGTGTTGTGTTATTCTTGTGTGGGAGTTGATTAAAATAAAAGAGGATCAAGTGTTTCTGCTCACTCAGAGCCCTGATGCTCTGCTTCCTTTCTTCTTGACATAACCATGTTTAAAGTAGTAAATTTCCCCTACAAAGTGTGTCTGCTGTGGTCATGAGGATCAGGGGAAGCTCTGCTGGCTCTCAGTGCTTCTGTATCTGGACACAAAAAAGACTTCTGTGGTTCATTCTCTCACAAGTAGTTCCCAGTTTTGTGCAAATCTGTATTATTCCTGGTTGTCTTTGCTGGACAATCCTGCTTGTCAGAGTGGCTTAAGCTTTTCCTCCACAGCCCCTGAGTAATCTCTCTCAGGAATCCTGCACCCCAAACCCTTCCTGGGATGGATCACACAGAGCCTTGAGGAACTTGCTGTATTTGAAGAGGTATGAGACTTGTTGTAGCAATGTGAATACTCACATGCTGGATACTTTCACAGTATTATTTTAGTAATAATTTTAGTAATCTCACAATGCCAACAAAGGAATGAAAAGGAGCCCTGGAACAATTACCAGGCTCTCTTAGCGAGGAAATGAAAAAGCTCTTTGTACAGAACAGTGCTTCAGATCACCAGGGTTTGCAAACCTACTGCACAATCCTCATAATCAGGTTAAGTGGTGATATAAAGGAAACATCTTCCTGGAGGTGATAATTATTTTTAATTCCCTTTGTTCTGCTATCAAAACTGTCCCATTAACCAGCTATTGTACAGAAGGATAATTTTCTGCCATTTTGACACTATCAGCTGCAGGTGTTTGGGGCATGAGAGACTTTTGTTAGGCCAGCTTGATACTTTATTATTTCTTGTAAGTTCTGCTTCGGAGGTTCTAAATGTATGTATTAAATTCTGATCACCATTTTCTTCCATTTGTAAAAATAAGCAATGTGAGAGTACAAACAGTCTGCCTGGCTCTCAAAAAGCAGTATCAGCACTATTTTAGCTCCTAGTCACAAGGTTGTTTCCCCCTTTCTAAATTTTTAATGGGACAAGCTTATATAGCACAAAATTATATTTGAAAAGCATTTTAATTCAGCTTGACTGGAGTATCATGAAGAATTTACACGGCTTACATATGTAGAAAGAACTGGAAACAAGAATTATACAGTACCATAATCTTTAAATGGACACTTCAATTTTGATTTTGTTTGCTTAGAATAATAGCTAAAATCTTATGTGGCTAGAGAAAGCATGACTCATGGTTCAGTGAGCAAAAGGATAAATAAGTTCCATTTCATGCAAGCTTTGTTAGATGGATTTTTTTCAGTGTCAAATCAATATTTTGGTTGTTTTTAGCTAGAAATACTTAAGCAGGATTGATGGCTAACAAGTTATCAATAGACTGAAATGAATCCTTGGCAAAAAAGTGAGTTCACAATGAAGAAAAGGAGAAGGGAGGTCATTGTTAAATATCTTGATTATCTCAGGATATCTCAAGATATCCAGTTATTCATTTTCTGAAGTATTCTGCTTTTTAGAGCTGACAGCTTTTAAAAAATGCCAGCAATTTAGGTTGCACTTTCATAGTAAGGGCAAGGAAGTGAAACACCTTTTTCTATAGGATGCATTGAAAAGACTTTTTGTGTTACCTATGAAATATGTGTAGAGTAGGTAATGCCCCATTTTAATTGGGTTTAGGTGCATTTAGAGTAATTAATTCTCTTTTTCTCTCTGCAGATTACATCAGATCTATGTCTGATAAAACAAAGGTATGAATAAAAAAAGGTAGCATTTCAAAAGATTTTGGGCTAAATACCAAATTCTCAAAACTACAAAGTAAACTCCCTTTTCTAGAGCTTTTGGGTGCATTTATGTGGTCTCATTAAAACAAATGCTGGCTGTGTGTGCAGCTGTAAGATCTTTCATTAGCAAGATTTGATGATCTGAAGAGGAGATGCAAAGATTAATTTCTTTCCATCTCTCTCTTCTCACAAACAGATCTGGTTTTTGTATTGATCCATCACACTCTTCACATTATTTGAAAATTGAGCTGCTGATGTTCACTCCATGCAACCAATTGTCTCGTGAAGGTAAGTGACATAAGGATGTGCTGGGGGATTTTGTAATGGAAATTTTCTTGTGAAAATAGCAGCACACTGATACTCAGGTTCATAAAATGTGTGCTAGTCAGAGCTTTATGCTATACAATCATTTGTAAAGAAAAAATAAACCAGACCAGGCAAAGATCTCCTCAAGTAATGAGTATCCTTCATGTAATGATACCAGTTTGAAATAAATACTACTGAAAAATGCATGGTGTGTAACTAGCTGCCATTTCCAAATGTCATAGAATTCTTTGTCCTTAGAGAGGGACAGCAAAGCCTAGATCAGATTAGTTTTAAATTCAACATGTTCTGTTTTGGTGATATATCCAGGCTTGGAGTTCAGAGAGAGAATGTATTTTGAGTCTGTAATTCAGTTTTCCACTAATGATCTTGCAAGATTGTTAATGATCTGGGTAAATTGTTTGATGCACTGTTGCATATTTTTCAACCCATATTTTTAGTAGGTCTTTTTTTCTCTTTATGGATTAATTTACTTCAGTAATGTGGGCACTAACTTTCATCTAAAATATATTAACTTACCATTTTGTGACATGTCAAGAAATAAGCCAGGTCTATATAAGCCAGGTTTATACTGTGACACAGATAACCCCCCATGATTAACATATTAAACAGAGATGTTCATTTTTCTTTGGCATTCTCAAAAAACTGATAAGAATTAACAGTGGCGTGTCTTTTTAAACAGATATTGATACATATGCATGCAATAACATAACATGCTTCTTTACTGGACTTCCTCAATTCTTTATCAAATTCTAAGATATTTCTAAGGCTACTTAAGGTAAACTTAGCTTGTCAATACTAGGAGATAATGTTATGTTTGGTCTTAGTCACTGTACTATTTCCTGGATAAAAGTTTTTATTGAATAAAGGGGTTGACTGAGCTCTATTTCCCCTTGAGGGACTGCAGGAGAGAGTCAGAGTGTTTCTAAATGTATTTTGTGCTCACTACAGACAGCATGAGGGGCTACTCCTTAGCTATTCTTTGTTCCTTCACTTTATTGAATATTTTCTGCCTGTATTGAAGAAGAAATGAAAAATGCTAGTTTCAGCAAGACTTTGTTCTCACGTAAGCTTTATTTGGGGAAGAACTTAGTAAGTGGAAAATCTACTTGGAGATATACCCAGCCCTTCTCCTTTAAAAATTTCTCAAAGTTGTTTGAACAGATCCTTTTTGTTCAGTATAGACCAAATCTGATACTAGGATGGGAGAGCTCGTGTAGGAATAGAACCTTTCATTTAAATCAAATGTGCTTTAATAAGATATTCTATAGGTGATTGGGTTTTCTGTTTAACTAAAGGAAGGATTCAAATTGTGGATTGGGCTTTGACCCCTGCTAGCCCTGATTTCCTCTCTGTCAGGTCTGCTCTGGCCAACACAGCAAGAAAGGAAACTTCCTTTATTGTGAAGCATGGCGGGAATGACTTCCCTGACCCAATGTGTGAAGTGGCCTCCCAAACAAATACAATTTTGATATGCTTATTTATAGCAAGCTGCACTTTCTGGTCTTATTCATGACCTGGGGGCCAATTTGCAAGCACACAAGGTATTTTTGTTTAAGTTGATAGAGCAGACAAAGAGATAAGTAAGTAAACAGGAAAATAAAATGTCTTTTTTTCTCCATGGAGAAAAGAGGAGGATAGGAATAAAATCCCATTGTCCTGATTCTCAGCCTTGTGCTTTGCCTTAAAACCTGCTCTGCTCAAACTGGATCCCTTGGCAAACCTCAGATGTCGTAAATTTTAGGTGTGATAAACTTGCTGCTTGTCTCCTTCCTTTCGTCGGCTGGCCAAGGTTAACAGGCTGTAGGTTAATTGCTGTGTGTCCCACAATGAGAAAGACACCAGAGTCAAAAGTGGGAGCAGTTTGAGCATCTCCCTAGATACTTCCTCCTGCACAACATCAGTGTCACGGCCTCTAGGGCTTTTTTTGCTCAATCTCTAATTCTCTTTAATCATATGAGGCAGCGTGAGCCAGCATTCAGCTTTTTTATTTTTATTTTTTTTTTTTTTTTGGCTAGCCTTTCCTGCTTGACTTGGATGTTTTGATGTTGTTCGGAGGAATCAAATGTTTTGATGACTCAGAGTAAGGCACGCAATTGAGTGTAACAAGCCCATTCCTGTGGGCAGGAGGAACAGCTTTGGAGGCACTGCAGGAGTGCAGACAGGTGTCTGCACCCACGGTGATCCCTGTGCACCATGGACAGCTCCCCCACTCTCTTGGCTCCACTGCTTTCCTTTTGCAACAGATGAATTTTCAATCATCTCTGTACCAGTAACATGAACTCAAAAGATTGTATGAGGGAGAGACAGCTGCTCCAAGATTTTTTTTCCTTAACTAGGCAGTTGTGCAATTTCTATTGGCTGTGGACAGAGCAGCAGAGATATCAAAGATTTTTAGTATTCAGGACATCAATTGTGCCTCACAGGGACTTTACCTAAGAAGGCAGAAAGTGAACAAAACCTGCTCTATTTGTTGCCTGAACCCAACCTTTACAGAAACAGCTCTGTCATATCCTGGCACCATTGATACAGGGCTATGTCCATTAATCTTTATCAAGAAAAATATAATTCTTGTAAATATTAATCCATTTTATTCAGTGGCAAGAACTTCTGGTGCTTTGTAACTAATAATTTAAATCTTATGGTGCAGACTAAACAGGTAACCAATTTCCAAGCAGATCTGAGCAGTGAATGAGACACCTATTTTCCTGCTTTTAATTTAGGGGTTGGGTAACTAGAAGAGGGGCAGAAAATGTAATATATTTTCCCTTCAGTTTTCATTCTTTGTTATTAAAACACCTGGCTGTAGCAAATGTTTAAACAACTGCCAAGTAGGCAAAATTAGGATTTTCAGACCTGATTAGATGGACAAGGCCCGTTGAAAAGAACCTGGGAAATTTCACTGAGAACAAAGTATGTGCTGAACTCTTTCTGAAAATCAGAAGGAACAAGGCTTTTATTTCTAATTGTGCAAAAGAAAGTCTTTCTTAATAATGTATTCAGTCCTCAGGCTGCATTGACACAGACCTGGGTGGGGTTTTTTTCCTATATATTGTGATTTTAAATGTATATTTTTTCCAAAGGAAGACACATGGGCTAAAAAAGGGATGCACATTACCTGAGGCTGTGTCCAGCAAGGGACTTGGGTATGAGAAGTTTCCCTGGCAGCCTTCTGACATGCTCAGATGGACCCCAAATCCTTGAAAGGGTGTAGGGAGAACTTGTGCTTGAGAAGGAACTTCAATCCAAACCAGATAATAATATTTAAGATGGGCATGAATTATGAAACTATTCCAGGTTTTAAAAAAAAAGATAAAAAGCTCTCTTATGGTACCCCTTCTCAGTGGCTATTTGTATTCAAAAATGGGTTGAATGCTCTTTTCCTGCTGCCTCACTTAGTTATTAACATTTTGCTTTTATTGACAACCCTGCAACTTTAGGATGAAAAGAGTTTGCAGCTGATTAGGGATGGTGTGCCTGGCAATTTCTTGCTAATCTCTTATTATGCCCTTCATAAAAACGGTAGTCATGGTATAAAACCCAGTTTAAATCAATACCTGGAAGTGTTAATCTCTGAAGAGGAAAATGTCAAATACCTCCTGCTGTGTGCAAAGCCTCAAATTCTATGGCATAAACATTAAAGGCTACTGAAATGATTCAGCTTTTTTTTTTCCCTTTACATAAAGTTTTGCACTTTCTTTTCTAGCATTTCATATGTCTTTGACCTTTCTTACATAAAGAGTACCTTAAGTTGGTGGGTACATGACATGTCTGACAGTGACACGTGGTCACTGTGGTGGAGCCACTGGTGGTCCCAGCTCTCCCCCAGGTATTATCTTTGTCTGTGCCTTGAGTTTTGGAGTCAGCTTCCTTCCTTGCTCGTGGGATCTCTTCTGAGAAAGGTTTCTGAAAGCCCGGACTGTTAGTTGCATGTGTGAGTGCAGTGTAGCACTTTAAATGATCAGTGCAAGGAATCCTGCAGCTAAAATCAGCAAATTTAATCAGTTTTGGGACCTTAAACCCAGATTTGATTGCTTACTGTCAGCATCCTATCCCATCCCCATGATGTTTTCTTGCTATTAACATTGGGACACAGAGTGTTTTTAAAACCCTGCCCTTTGCTCTGCAGTGCCAGGGGGGAAAAGGCAAATAAGTGAGCTGTAAGACTGAATGATCACTTAGAAATGAGGACACAGTGTGTTCCAAGGTAAAAAGACTTTACCTGCTCACTGTTTCTGTTCCATCTCTGCAGAAGTATGTGCTCTGGTTTCTAAATTAAAATTGTTCCCATAAAAATGTTTCAGAGCTTAGAGAGTATTTTTTGCTGCCACTGATATCCTTGGTCCTCTGCAAAGACAAGCTGCTTGAGTACCAGAGTGCATTAGGGAACCTAACTCTATAAAGTACTTTTTGTAGTTTTTTCATGATTGATATTATCAAATTGAGAAGGACAGAAATTATCTCCGTAAGTTTTAAAACTTTAGAAATTTAATTTTATAAACATTTTTTTAATAAGCTACATCTATGTACCTTATAAGCTACATACAAGTTTGTTTTCATCAAGGTACATATATGAATTTTGTTTGTCACTGTGTTAGCTCTGTTGCAAAAATAGCGAAGTATTAACAGATCAGTGACTAAAGCTGCACTACGTTAAAGGTTTACTAGGAAGAGATACCTGAGTTTGGGTGGTGCTCCCCTACTGATGGAACAGAATGAGAGAGGGATGACTGTTAGAAGAGTCACAGTGTGTGCAAATATACACACACAAATACACATATCTGGGGTTGCAGATACCCCAGGAATGATTTGGACCCTTAAGAATTTTTTTTTTTTGAGATAGGGACAGCTTTTCTTATAAAAGAAGTTCTTTCTACTGAGGAGTTCTTGTGTGTTTTAAAAAAACACCCAACCTGTTTTCAACTACCATCTTGAATTATACATGCTGTCACTGATTCCTTCCTGTGAAGGAAATACAGTCAGAAAGAATATGTCTAACAGAGCATCTTTTTACAGCTCTCCAGCTGGGAGGACTAGCACTATTCTATCCTTTCACAAAAGAAGGTGTAGTTCTTCTCTGGTTTTTGGCAATTTTTAGAAGCCAGAAGCAAATAAATGTTGAAAGCTTATGAATAGTAAATTTGCAGCTTTACACCTAAGGCAGCTACTGCCATATTCTGTTCACATAAGCAGTCAGGACTGTGTGCAAGCACACTCTGGGGCACAGTCTGCGTGTCTGAGATGACTAGTACCAAATAAAAACAGTGCAGAATTGCAATCTGTTCTGCCTCCATTGCATCAGTGGCATTTCTGTTGACTTCAGCAGAAGTTGTGTTGTCTGATGGAGCTGAAGCAGCACCTTTCCTTCTCTGGGAATGAAGTAACTTAGTTTTATTTTAAGGGATGGAGGCATTTCACACCTCAACGTTCTCATATTCCAGCAAAGACTAAAAGTAATTCAAGTGACCTCTCAGGAATTTGTGTGGTGAATCCAACAGGTGGATTGAACCTTACTGTGGCTCCAGGGAACTCTATGATAAATTAATAACTGTTCACCAGTTGGATTTGTTTGCAGAGCCTTAAGGGCATACCGTGATGATGCTGTGCTGCAAAGGTGCTGCATTCCAGCCCTTACAGAGGCTGCATTAGCTGATGGTTTAGAGCTGCAGTTAGTTGCTTTGCAAGATACTATGCCAGATATTAGGATCAATACATTTGGAGGTGAACACTGGGCAGCTGTACCAGAAATGGAAACTATTTCAGGGAAGCTGCCTGGAAGCAGAAAGCAGGAGGCTTCTTGTTTGCCATGACAGAAATATGCATCTTGTTCACACGTTTGCTCAGTTTTTAAATCTCCCATAGCAGTTTCTCACAGTGGCTTTCTCACGTGGGCTTTGCACATATTTTGGCCCCATCTCTTCTCTGTGTGTCTCTTTCCAAACATTTTTCTTTTCTAAATTTTCACTGGTTAATCAGTTTTTCACTTCTTTGCCTCCTTCATTTTGCTCTGCATTTCCATTGCCTTCTCTCCTCACTTTTCCTTTCCCTCAGCCTCATACATTCTTCCTTCAGGCACCTTTGGCACTATTTCTTAATTAACTCCATCTCTACATTTCCCTGGGCAGCATGCAGGGGCCAGCTGGTGGGGTGTAATTACTCTTGCCACATCCAAATGGGAGCAGGGCTGAAGCTTCTTGAGCCCTTAAAACCATTCCAGATGCCCCTGGGCTCTGAGAAAGAAGAGCAGCACATGGATCCTGACTGATCACAGGCAGTTCAGAAGGGGAGCTGCAGCTCAGTTTCTTCTTTAGGGAGGCTCTGAGACCTCCATCCTTTCCCAAAGAGACCCTCAAGGTGCAATTGGAACCTGAGTTGTCATGTTTGGATCAAGGTCTCCTGTTCTGTTTTGTAGGGAAGGTCAGGTCAAGATACTCTTGCCATATATCTTTTGATTTTTGCCCTCAGTTGTCCTTGGTTTAATTAGTCAGAATTGGCAAAGTTAGGTATAAAAGGTACAGGTGTTATCCAGTCAGAAAGATATGTTTTTGTAACAATAATATGCCCCTTCTTTGTCAGTGCTTTCCCTAGATGTGTGATTCTCTGATTATGTTTTTCAGAGCAGTCCTATCCCTTCTCTTCTGTTTTGGTTGATTGAAAACACCCAGCTGGACTTTGCAATGTTTGGGCTGACTCTTGGTTCCCATGACTGTCTTAATTGTTTGGGTTTTTTAATACCTGCAGCAATCTCAATCTTTCTTGAATCTGAGTGACCAGAATTATTTATGTTATTCCAAATATTCCCAGTGCAACTAATTAAATTCTTGACTACAAAGAAAGCTTGTTTTTGTCAGAAATGTTAGATAACTAACAATTACCAATGACTATCAGCAGAAAACTAGCTAATAAATATTTCAATTTCAGGTGTTCTTTAACCTTGCAACAAATAGTGATTTTGAGATGTAATTTCCTTTAGATGTGTGTGAGTAGTTAGTATGATTTTTTATGCCTTCTTTCCAGAAGTCATTTTTTCCTCCTAGCATTTGCTTGACTTCCCTTTGTACATGCAATAAAAGAAATTCAGATCTGACATCTTAGGCAAATCCTTGAGGGTCAAGAAAGCTGCAATAAGCCCAGGTGCCTGTAGCCACAAAGATTTCCTTCTCCTGCTGTTGTGAGTGCCAGCTCACAGCCCTCTCCTGCTTTGATTTGCTGGTGACCTTTCCTTTCAGTGCTCAGCCCTGTGGAGACTCTCATGAGGGATGCTGCTGAAACAAAGAGAAACACTTGCTGAGAAGAGAAATGCCAGACCTCAAACAGGCAGCTGGAGAAGCCAAGGATAAATAAGAATACTCTGTTCTTGAGAAGGAAAAGATTGTTTCTCTGCCAAAAAAAAAAAAAAAAAAATTTAGAATCCTTGTAGACTCCAGTCAGTTGCTTCTGGAGAGAAGCAATATGGCACTTTGTTTCCTCATAAAATTCAATGCAAGTGTTTCAATTCTGGGTGCCTGATTAAATTAGATATTCCTAATTTATATATGTCTGCCCATCATGTAGGTGAATGTCACACTGGAATTGAGGGAATTCAGTCTCTAAATTCACGTGTTTAACCACTTCCCTTTGAGGGTATGCAATCGCCACATAGGTTTTCTTTTTAAAATCCTTTTGTCAGGACCATCATTTACCATGGATATGTGGGTACTTTTATTAAGATAACTAATACATTACTAGCAAACACTGTTTAGTTTCAAGATCATTAACAGACTGCTTAATTGTTCCCCAGTGGGTACACTTAACCCATGTCTGTACAGCACTGCCAAGCTGTGATAGTCACCTCTTAACCACAGTGATTCAGTGTGTGATTTTCAAAGTGTGAACAAATGAAAGGTACTGGTCCATCTGCACTGGGATACTTCAGGAAGAAATGGTACTTGCAAGGTAGCAGGGCTGAAAATGAGATGTTAACCTCGTGGTGGCTGTCATTTATGTGACTGGATGCAAGTGAAAAGTGAAAAACAAAACAACCATCCCTAAACAAACGAAACCCTTCACCCTTTATGAAGGAGGGGCTGTTTCCCAGCTGTACCTATCAAGGAATTTGTTTCAGCAAAGAAGAGAGAGAAGGAGGAGGGTTGTATTAGGACATAGTGGGGTCTCTCAGGCAAGGAGCACACTGGCATGTGCCATGCACCCCAAGCTGAGAGCACAGCACACAGTTCTTCCTGCTCCTTCTAAAGGGTTCAGACACTGATTTCCACACATTTTCATGAAAGCCAGAATAAGGAAAGTTTACTGATTTTTATCTAAGCTGATTCAGTTAAAGAGCTGAAACATTTATTCCTTTTTTTTTTTTTTTTTTAAATCCCAGTATGTGTTCAAGGCTTTTGTAGAATAAAGACAATAATTACCATTAGTGCTAAGCTGCTTTTATCCCCAGAGCTCAAGTGCTTTGGAAGGATGAGTGTTATCCATCTGATTGAATGGTTCCACCTGCCCAGTTACAAGGACTTGAGGCAATTGTTGGAGAGCCTGGTGACTGAAACTCAGGCTCTGTGGGATGGCACAGTGGGGAAAGACTCCTTGACCCCTTTCTGTGAGGATGTGTCTTGCTCCCCAGAGCTGGAGGTGTTTGTGTGCATCGTTGGTGGGAGAGGGCACATGAGGTAGAATGCAAAGGAGATAAAAGTTCTTTTATATAAATTCTTTCACTTTCAGAAATTACCTCCATGGAGTATTGAAAGTGAAAATAGCTACTTTTTCGTTTGACTGGCTTGTTTTCCTCTAATGAACAGCACTCTGTCTTTGCCTTGAAATGGTTTAAAAGCAGCTGGAATGTATTTCTGCTAAAACTCAGTGGTGTTCAGTGTTACAAATCACCTCATTGCCAGGATAAAACCTGTTGAACAGGAGCATCACTGGTCACAGTGCTGTTCTGACTTCTTGGTGTAGCTCAGGAAAATGGGAAGGGTCATTGCTGCTGATTTAATTGAGTTGATTTGTTGAAACAGAGGCAATTACGAATCACCCTGTGAAATCAGCAAAGCAGACAGTGTCACCTGGGCCTCAGAGTACATTTTATTAGAGGGTTTGTCTTGGAAAGGAAGAGAAAATCCAGCCATAGAACTGAAGATGAGGTGGTTAAGATAGAAAACATGCGGGAACTTCTTGTGTGAGGGGCTGAATGTCCTCACTTGTCCTCTTGAAAAGGTAAAACTGGACGAATCATGATTTATCTGGTGCCTGAGGTATTCAGCTGAGAGTGAGGTGTTCTAGGCTCTAATCATTTTTCCAAGACCCTGCTTTATTTTTTTTATCCAGTGACTCCTGAATACGAAGTGCATAAACAGTGTTTTTACCAGCCTATGCTTTAGGCAGTTACAGGCTATGGGATTGCAGCACTGCATTTCTGGACTTGGTTAAACTTTATCTCCTTGAAGCTTTAAACCTTCCTTGGGATATGGTATTGCTGTACATTGGGTCACGAGCCTCAGTCACAGCACCTAAGATTTGGCTGGGGAAGTCACAATGGGATTTCGGGCGTTTTCAAAATTGAATTAGGGACACATTTTGCTGAGGTGGTTTGAAAATGGAGGTTTGAGGGCTTGTATAAGTTCTGTGCTCTTGAAAACTTCATTCATATTTAGAGATCCATGCTTTTTACTCCTCTCATGCTGCTGGACTTTTCATTAATGGCTTTCACATACAATTCAATAATTCTAGTAAAATAAAAGAGAAAACAACTCTAAGAAATATTTTTCAAATTCCAGAGGCCAATGAGTCAAACCAATAGTGCAGTGACTTGACAAAAAGCCCTGGTCTTATAGCTGCTGTGTAATATATGAAGATGAGCTACAACCCACTGTGTTGTCCTTGGTAGAAAGATTTTTGAGGGTGGCTGTGAAGGGGAGGAACACCAGAGTGTGCTAGCGTTGTTTTACAGAAGCTTTGAGGTAGGCTGAGTCTCTCAGCTGGAGAAACTGAACATCTGGTTATTGGCTGTGTTTATTTCTGCAGTAGTAAACGCAAGAGCTGAGACCAAAGTCAGAACAAAATCTCTCATTATATGGATTGCCTGACACGTTGTGCACATTTTCAGCAGCATGGCTGGTGCCACCTCAGTGAAGCCTGTGTGTTTCACCAGCTGTTAGAGTATTACCCACGCAGTAAAGAGCTCAGGAAAGAGGCACTGAAAGATTTAGAGCAATGCCACCTAGTGCTAATATTAAATCTCTTGAAAGAAATACAGTTGATTTTTTTTTCAGGCTGTACGTTTTTTATTTTGGCAATTCCACTTGTTAGCATTAAACTTGGACATCAAAAAAAAACCAACTTGAGGCATAGTTAGAGGATTTGCTCAGCACCAGCTTGGATTTGCAACTATGGCTCATATCTCACCGAGAGCAGCAGGGAGAGTTGATCAGGAGGAGCCTTCTCACCTCACTTCTCTTCTCCTGTCTTCTATCAGGTAGTGGCTGGATGCTGATACCACTATTTAGCAGGAGGGTATGCGTCTGAATTTGACCATTTTTAGCCTTTGATGCCTGATTGTGAATCATTTTTCCCCCACAACACCTACTTGAATGAGGTGACCATCTGTTCCTTATTAAAAAAGAATAAAATCGTTTTTTCAGTGTTGGTAAGTCTATATCAGTTTAATGTGAGGACATACTTTGTCCCACATTTTGGCAGTGATCACACAGAGGAGTCTATACAAAGATACAATGATTTGATAAGATCCATGATTTTTGCATAGGAAACAGAACGGGAATAGGTTTTCCTTTTCCAGTGCTCATTTTTCTGGTTGTCTCCATTTTCTTTGCCAAATTTCTTTTCCAAATTTTTGTAATTTTTGGTCATACAAACAGGTATTCAGTATCTGCAATGCATTACTGCGATCCTTTAACAACAAAAAATTATTAGGACTGTTTTACATCACACACTTCCATAAGAAGACAGAATTGATATATTTCCCACTGAGACTATCTTTGTCTCGTGATGCCCTTCATGATGTTGGTGATCCTTCTGCTTAATTCCTTCATGGAAGGTATCACCATGTTTCAAAGAGATGGCTCCAGAGAGTAACCTGAACAGGATATGATTAAAAGAACCTGCCAAAACAAGCCTTTGAGCAAAACAGCAACACACATTTGGAGAGCCAGATGCTCTCTCTGTCTCATTTTTAAAAAATAGTGATCCATGGCTCTGCCAAGACCACTGTCTTATCATATATAGTGGGTAAGATATGCATACAAATGCAAACCTGTCTTAAACCCCAGACCTTTTATCTCCTTTCAGTCACTGATGCAGCTCTGCTCCCACCGTGAGATAAGGATTGCAGAGAACTAAAAATTATTGAGAAGGCTCCCTCTTGAAAGGCCCCCACCTTGAAGCCAGCATGGTTATTGTGATGGAAAATAGGTTCTCACTTTTTGAAATCTGAGCAGGTAGCACACTAAAAACAAAACCAAAATGACACCCAAACCGCACAGTAAAACAAATTTCAGTTTTCCCATATTAAGATGTTTATTGAAGACTTGCATTGTCATCTATTCCTCGAGGCTTATTTTCTACAGGTGAAATAAACACGTAGCCAAACACCAGGTTCGTGTGGTAGTTTTGAAATGAACTCTTGAGCACAGCCTGTGCATGCTTTTGTTGTGTTCATTATAGTCATCTCACAGACAAAATAGTAGCAGGTGATGCATTTCTTTTTGAACAGAATGATGATAAGAGAGGTGTTTAGGGGCCAAGTCATGTTTTTTTCCTAGTGATTTACTTGTGCATATTTTTTCTTTTTTTTTCCTTACTGAAAATTTGTTTTTTAAATTCAGAATGTGTAGTGGCTTTTTGGTGAATTATTTAGAAAGCCATGAATCTGCTTAGTGTGACAATATGGATGCACTTCTTAAGGACTTGGAAAAGGACAGCACTACAGAAGCAAAGGCAAAGGAATAGATGTGTTTGTTTTCATGCCCAAAATCCAAAGTTATTTCTGCCAGAGGAGAATTTCAAAGAATAAACAACTTTTTATCCATCTCCCATTGAACTTCAGAGGGCTTTGTATGGCCTGGCTTTTAGAAAATCCTTTATTTTCCCTTACAAAAGGTTGTTTATTGTTGTTGTCTACAGCACAAACACTTTGGCACCTCTGAGTGGAATTAAGTTTCTTTGTCCAAACAGTAATCACTATACCAGGTGCAAGATGAAGGGAAAAAAGCTGAGTTTTCGTTTCTCCCTTTGCCTTTCCCATTGCTTACCTCTAGCAAACAGCTTTTTGTGGCACAGCTGGTGCCAGAGGGGTGGGGTGGTGGCAGCCTAACCTCAATCTGACCATGCTGGGACACGTGGCACACTGACTCTCCTCATTCCCAATCCACAGTCTGCAGCATCCTCTGTGCTTTGTTTCACAGTTTTTAGGTTGTGCCTGCATTCCAGCTTCAGTGCCTCCCTACCAGGAGTGGAAAAACACCGCTGGTTTCTCGGAAAAGGTTTTTAGGCAGAGGCTGGGAATGAGGCGCCCAAATATGACAAAACTGGAGAGGTGGCAATGCAGAGATCCTGAAGGAAATGAATCTCAACAGGGGTAAACATCTATTAACTTAAAACCCATATTTTAGTTTGATGCTTTAAGCTATTTTCTGGATATTCTTTTAATTCCTGCTGAGGTGAGGGGGAAAGCTGCTGGTCTGCAGTCTTTTCTAGGGTGGGAGGTGAACTGCAGGTGTGTGAAATTGGGACCAGGAAGATCACAGACTAATTAATCTTAGCCATTAACCAAGCACTTTAACTCTGGTAGTACTTGGTTGCTGAATTGTGAGACAGTTAATCAAAGCTGCCCAGCAGAGATGGTGGAGATCATTTACTTGTATTTGCCTGTACTTTCCTACAGGCTGCAAGGCTTTAATTTACAACAAAAAATACAGAAACTTTGTTAGTTCCAGCAAAAGGATACTTATACAAAGAAGTTGTGACGTGTTTATTTTCCTATCAACAAGTAGAACAAAGTTAGTAGTGGAGGAGTTTAATTTGCCTTTTAGAAACTTGAAATCTCAAAGATAAACTTGGAAGAAAGCTATATTTATCTCGATATATGGTGCTACATCTCTAATTTATGAATGCAAAATTAAGTCTGTTCATAGAGAGCTTTTAGCTCAGATGGGGAGAACTTTTATTTTCAATCTTGACCTTATAAGTTACTTCTATGTGATCATTCCTCTTGGTTTTTCTTTAAAATCAAGTGCTAAAAAACAGATTATGGATTTTCTTCTGAGTTATTTTTGGTTGGAAGCAAAGCCTGAGATTTTACTGCATAGAAATAAAAAAATTCCATAAACATATCATCTTTCATATAGATCCTTAACTGCTAACATAAAAATTATCAAACCTTCTGTGGGGAGCATAACATGTTTGAATGAATGAAGTCTAAAATGAAAAGGAAGCAGTAAGCAAAAGATTTTTCAACGTTTGTTTATGGGGACTCAAACACCCCAAAAAATTGTTATGGAACAGTCAACACCACACGTCAGTATGATTGCAATAAATTTAATTTTTGGGGACAGCTGTTTTGTTTTGTTGTTTGAGCCAAATGTTCACTATTAGTGTTCTACCAAAGCTGAAGAGCTCATTATTATTTATGCCCCACCTGCATGTTGTCACCCATGTCAAGAAGATGAACAGTTGCAAGGGCTCAGAAAGTTGAAAAAAAAATGTAATTACTGCATTCCATTTCTCAGCCTTTCTGTAATTAATTTGAGACACAGTTGGGAGCTTCCCAAAGCGAAGTTAGATTAGTCAGTAACTGATGAAACTTTCATCACCTGTGTGGGTGGACTTCTTGGAGATCAACTTTCTGGATCTTTTGATGTTTTGTTTTGAATTCCACTTTCAATCTATTTTTTTCTGATGTGTGATCTCTGTCCCTAACTCTGCATATCCAGTAATTTTCCTTCGCCCAATCATTCCCATGGTCAACAGACATTTTTTTCCTTGGATTTCTTGTACCCTTTTCCCTAATGGTGCTATTGGCTTTTGGTTTTGCTTTGGCTTTTTTTTTAATGCCAGTATTTCCAGGTCTGGCTTAGAAGCTTTCTCTCACCCATTGTTATCTTCTGAAATGTCACTGAGACCATCTGCTCCAAACTGACTCTGCTGAGCAATTCTAGTTCTCTAAGATCATTTGCACAGACATTATTTTTCCAGACAGACTGTCTTCAGCAAAGACTAAGTAGCAGAAAAAGCAAACAAGTCTGGCAAAAGCAGCAAGCATACCCTTTTAAAATAAATGAGCCACATATTTTTATTACTTTTAGTACCTCTTTGCCACAGCTGCTTAAGCTGAACATTTGTCTACGTGGATATTAAGCAGCAGCTAAGAGTCAGATTCAGGAAACAACTTCTGTGCATGGAAAATCATATTCCTACTTAGCAAACAGACATGTACATGCCATAGTCTCTTGAGCCTTTTAGCATGGGCCTAACCTCAAACCCTTCTTTCAAGGGCTTTATTTTTCTGTTTTGTAAACATATATTTCACCTGTAAGCTATTTCTCTCTGTTGATTTTGGATTGTACCCCCATTAACTAAGTGTAGGAGATTATGCTCACTGGTTATCTCTCTAGCTTTCACTTCCCTGTCAGGTACCACGCTGCTTAACAGCCCCTCTGGTCCTTATGTCTGGGAGTAATAAATCAAAGAAAACCCAAACTGTTTGAAGAGGTAATTACACCTTTCCTTCTTCCTGTTCTCCTTGCACAGCCCTGCTGGCCTGCAGTCAGTGGATACTGAAAACTACACTCTTTATACCACCTGCATTACCCTGTCACTAAATCAGTACGTGTTTTCTCTGACACCTGGCAGTGCAACACTTGCATAGGTAAAAGTGTATTGAAAAGATTCTGCCTGCAGCTTAAACTGCATTCATGTAACTAGAAGCTGTGCAACAGGCTCCCAGTTTCCAAATGTCTTTTAACTGTGAAAGATCCAAGCAGTTTCACGTGGTGATGGCACAAAATATTTTATGCTTGGTCATAATTCCTGTGCCTGGTAATTGCTGACATTCCTGGGCTCAGATATCTTAGATACAGAAGAAGTCCCTGCTGTAGCCCTCTCTTCAGTAACAACATTTAACATAATATGCAACAGATCAGGAGCCACGTGCCTATAAATAATGCTGCCATTGTTAATATATTTGTAACAGTAATAAAATATTTTGATAGTATATAACAATGAAAATGGTCAGGGAAGTATTTTTAAATAGGGAAAATGATCTTGCAGTCATCTAAGATAAATGTATCCCGAGTTCTTTAATCTAGAACCTCTGCACCAAAACACTGCTGTTGCTTGGCTTCAGCATGCTTGGCTTTGCTGCAGTAACTCATAAATCCATCTTTTCATCATTGTATTAAAATGGCCCAGACGTGTTTTATGAAAATCCTCTTTAAGACAGTCATGGCTGATTACCAAATCAGCCCAAAGCAGATCGTAGCTGTGCTGCCTCTGAACTCATTTACTGTGGTTTCTGCTTCGCTTTGCTCAGACCTGTGCTGCTCATTATCAAAGCAAACCAATTAAAACTTGCTTTTTTACACTGTCATAAGACGACCCACAGCAATGCTAACAGACAGACACACTGTTAGAGAGCTTCTAGAATCCTGAAGTGACTTTGATCCTGTAGCTGTAGTGGGCCAACTCAGCAGGGGATTTTTTTCAGCCCAACTTCTATGGCATTTCCTTGTGCATTTCACTCTGTTCTTTTCATTCTGTACATTCAGTTATGTATGTTGTCTTGTGTTCTCAATACACAGACAATAGAAGCTTCAGATTCATCTATATTCTCTAGTTCATAGGTCTGTTTATTCCCTGTCCTAAATAAAACTGTCAAATGATGCTGCTTCACTTTCTTTCAACTGTGGCCTTTTTTAAGTATACATCCTATTCCTTTTCTTTGGGAATCTCTTCTCAAGCCTTTTTAATCCCATTTCTGTCCCTCTAAATGTAGGTATTATCTTTGAGCCTGCTCCAGAGTCCACTTAAAGCATATATGCTCACTTCACAGCTTCAGAAAGAGAGGTTTAAGGGAGACTCAGAGTTGTGCCAATGGATGCTTATGTGTTTTGTTCTCTCATAACATGAAATTTAATTACTGCAATATTCTGTTTCCAGCTCTTCAGAACACTACTGCTCATGCATCTGCTAGGATGAATGATTAAAGATGAAAGCAATGTGAATCCTGGGCTTAGGATTCTGTTTACTCCCACAGCAAGGAAATGTTCTTGCAACTTCCTCTGACACACTGGTCTCTTGGCATGGCACCATCCTGTGCAACCCCCAGGGAAAGAAACATCTCCTTTAAAGTTAGTGCTTCATTGACCTCATAGTGAAAGCAAATTACTTGTTGTAAAATAGTTGTAGTAATTTAATGGTTGTTTAAAAATATAGTCAGCAATCCATTTGGGAACTGGAATTTTTAAATTAATTTTGTATCTTTTTTTTTTTAAGCACTGTTGTAGTTTTCACTGGTAAAACTAGTATTGTTGTTTATTTGCCTTCTGTTAGACAAGCCAGAATTTGTGGGGGAATCTTAGTCTCTTTTACTAGATTACTTGATGTAATTTAAAAACATTTTAGGAGGTTCTTTTGATCCGTTGTATCTACGACATTGCTTGTGTCTGGGAGACCCTTAATATTGTGTGACATGCCAGTAAATAAATAGGATACAAAAATCAAAATGGCCTTTATGACACAGACTAAAAACTGATTAAATGCCAGGCTCTTAAGTATAATTACAAACTGGGAATCATTGCTGGAGTTCATTTGACTCTGCAGAGGTTCCAAAGGACTGGGGCCAAAAAAATCATCTCTGTAAGATCTTGCTAATCCAGTACATCAATATAAACTCATTATTAATAAAGTGAGTAGGTTAAAGAAGGAAGCCATAAAGTACAAAAGAGATTAGTGCTAAGTGATCTGCATTGTTTGGAAAGCTCCATGCAGGTAAATTACGTGTATTTTGATCGGGGGTAATAAACATCTAGGTACAAAGATTGTTGGCCATGCAGGATACAATAACCTGTCCTAGAGAGCAGCAGGCCTGAAAGAGGGCTCAGGGAGGATGAGAGATCTGCAAGGCAGCATTAGCATTGCTGCACATCAGGGGGACTCAGCAGCAAGGAGGCTGAACAAAATCCTCAGCTGGTGAAAGACTGGGTACCCAGTAAGAATAGATAGAATGGTGATGTAACATCCATTTAACACTGGCCTGACCTCTGCTGAAAAAATATCTGAATTGTGATGTAACATCCATTTAACACTGGCCTGACCTCTGCTGAAAAAATATTGGATGCAGCTAGAGTTCACAACTCAAGGAGTAAAAAGATTTATGGGAATGGTTGAAGGGATGGAAAATACGCCTTACAGGAAGACTTTCAAAGGAGTGTTAACTCTGTGTCTTTATCATCACAATCTTAAAACTCATCTGGAGAAAATGGTAGTTCATCAGTTCCATGAAAAAATTAATAATAAGAACAAAGCCTAGAAGTCAATGTAGGACTGATCAGCATTTTAAAGTGAGGCAGAGTTATAACTTTTTGAAAAAGACTCTAAGCAGTCATTGGAATATTTTCCCAATGGCTGTAATAGATCAGTCTTGATTGCTAATTCAATGTTTGTATGTTAAGGAAAAGAAGGACTATAGACCAGATGCAAGAATTAATGCCAATAAGCCCTACAGTTAACATAAAGTACTAGGTTAGAAATGCCAGTGCTCCTGTCTAGTCTTAAACTTCTGTAATCATCAACACAATGCCTATTTTTCTTCATATTGCTGCTTTTGATGGAGTTTTCTTTTCGAGTGTTCAGATTTTACTTTTTAAACCAGTCTCTCCTAAACTAATCCTTTTCAATTTTTNAATCATCAACACAATGCCTATTTTTCTTCATATTGCTGCTTTTGATGGAGTTTTCTTTTCGAGTGTTCAGATTTTACTTTTTAAACCAGTCTCTCCTAAACTAATCCTTTTCATTTTTTTTATTTTTTTTTTAACATCACATAGACAAAGCCATCAAAGCCTGTCATTGTAAGGTTCACAAGCTATGGACAGTGGATGCTCCCTTGTTGGGAATGTCCCTTCAGTGGCACCAGCTTGCAGGGCAGCACTGACAGGTGGCATTTGGGGCTCTCAGAATGTGCACAGAGAATGATTTAGTCACATCCTTCAGCCAGACCTCTGCTGTTATCCTCATTTCTGAACGTGTGCAAGATCTTGCCCTGCTGGTTAGGGAGAGCCAGGAGGGCTGCTCCATTGTCTTTGTCACTGATGTTCCTCTTTCTGTGGACTGGCACCAAAATAAAAAGAGGCGTGTCAACCAAGGGAAGACCTCTGGGGAAAGAAAAAGCTATATACAGGAATTTAAAGTAGAGAAAATGCCTTTCCCTTGCTTTTATTTTCCTTTTGTTTCTGATTCCAAGGAACAGCTGTGGATGGAAACCAGCAGGTCCATTTGCTCTCAAGCAGTCAGCAGTAGGTATTACTGACCCAGGAGCTCCCAGGCCCCAAGTTACCTGGAAATGCTTTAATACTGGAAAGATTTTGTAAGGAGAGGTGTTGCTGACTGTTAATGAAAACAAACAACTTGGTTTAAAGAAATAATATATTAAGTTGTTTTTAATAACTCTCTTCTCAGAACAAGCATCCAAAAGCTGAGTTCTACCAACACTAATGCTAATCTCTTAATGAGACTACAAAGCTGTTTTCCTTCTCTGTTGGGCCATTTCTCATGTTTTACCTTTCCCTCATGTTTGATTTTTTTTCAACATCAGTCATTCATTTACAGCACTTCTGTTGATGTAACTGGGCTTTGGATTAGTCTTCGAGTTGCCATTTCCTTTCTGTTTGAATAGGGATTTCTTTTATCCAGAGGAAGGAAATCAATAATTTGTCATGACAAACCAATGCTCATTTGAATTCACAATGGTGTGGTCAGCTCTTCTTTTCTAAAGCATTTTAAGATAATGGAAGAAGAGTCTTATTTGTGATTTCTGATGTTTTCCTTTGTTTTCCCTGATTCATTTAACATCTGTACTCCATTTGACCATTTGCAAGACAGATTACAGTAAATCTATAATTTTGTTTGTTTTACAGAGGATTGTGCTTTCTGTGCCCCAAGTCTTCCCCAGGGGGATCATTCAGGGATCCATCAAAGGATTAACCTTTGGTATGACAAACTGACAGATCTGTGGGAAAAAGCTAAACTATACTTTGCCATAAACTTGCATAATCTGCACTGTTCCTTTCCAATCGTAGTTTTGCAGATGGCAGGTTACTTAGAGAACTGAGCTCCCACTCTTTTGAGGCGCTGCCAGCTCTGCAATCCCACCAAGCGCACGGAACACTCCCAATCCTTGGCTGTCACAGCGCAGGGAAGGCCCCAGGTATTACCCCCTGCAAAGTGTTTGGGGATTGCTCCTGCGTGTCCCTGAGCATCCCGGCAGTACGGACTGGGAGTCCGTGCAGAGTCAGGAGCCCTGAGGTTCTGCCCTATCACTGCTTGACCACCTCGCTTTTGTGACAAGAGGGATAAAGGACAGGGCGCTGATGGCCCAGCTGGTGCAGCGTTCTGGCTGGAACGGGAGATTTGAGGGGAACTCCAGATATTTTGCGTTCGCGGGGTCGAAGACAGAAGCTGGGGCGCCGGCCCCGGTGGTGAGGGTCTCGCCGAAGTCTTCGGCTCTCCTGTCTCTACAGCCACCCATGTAAAGGCTCCAGCTTGGGGGCGTCCATCTCCCCCGGCGACCTTCCCCCTCCGGAGGGGATTGGGCACGGCTCGGC
>VYXD01009690.1:3469-13774 GCA_013397195.1 Hylia prasina | reverse complement strand
AGAATCCAGCCCCAGTCCTAAGACTGAACAAAAAATCCAGGACCTCAGAGGTATTGAGCCAATCAATAGGAACGATAGGTGCTGTTATAAATGACAATATAATGTTGGCTTTTGCACTTATATATTAGCTTTTGCATGTTGTTATTAATCATAAATGTTTTGATATAGTACAATTCATAATACCTTTTAACTACTTGTTAGTCTAATGCAACCTATCAGTTTATGTATGCACCATATAGCTTATATAAATAGTAATGTGATAAACATATCAGAGGCCTTAGCAAAATATTAAAAAAGAGATTATGCAATGTTAAAATGCTTTTGTGTATCTAACTCAGAGAATTATATAAACCAATTACGTTGTTTCTCACATCTGCGGACTGGCCCCTCCAAGTGATAACCATCACAAAAACCTTGGAAGACCATCACAAAAGCCTTGGAAGAGAATTTATTGATTCCTCGTTATCAGGGAGTGTGAAACAACAGGATGAAACCACAAGAAGAAATAAAATATACTGACCTAATCTGCAAGATGTCATGCAAACAAATCAGAAGTTAAAACCAAACAAAACGTTCCTAGAACATGGAACATCTGACACTCACAAGAATGTTTGAATAATGTATAAACTATGAATATGCATGTACCCCCAGTAATGTAACAGCATATAGAGAACATTGTTTTAAGCTAATGATTGACAAAAACACCCCAGCACTAGATATTGTCCCATTTTGTCTCTTATTAAACTTCTAAAAATTTTGAAGAGTGAACCTTCTTTATGACATCTTAAGCTCCATCTGCTCAAACTTTGTTAAATCATTTAAACTTTTTAATTCTTTCTACACCCTGACATTGTTCTCAAAGATTTTTAAGCTGAAGGCAATATTAATCTCTTCTTGAAACATTTGTAGGAACTAAACTTGTTGCTGAATTGCTGAATGCTTTTTGCACATTTCAGCGATGTGATGTTTACAGACTAAATGAAGAGCAGCAAAGCTCTCCTTGCTGATGCCCAAAACTAGGCAAGAAAATAAGACTCCATAGTCATTCAGCTACAGAGCAGCTATTTGTTTATTCAGCGCTGGGAGTGAGGGGGATCTCTCTGCCAAAAACTCACTCAATTTTCTTTAGCCTTCAGTTACATTTTAAGCAATGTCAAAATTACAACGTGTCATTGGCATGCTCATATTTGCATAAAAGCTGTGTCATGGTTTTACAACAGTTTGGTGCATTCGAGCATATGTCATTTTCTTCTGTGGTGGTCATCAGTCTTCTGGTGGTCTTTTGATGAAGGCTTTTGTAGTCTTCCTCATATTTGGACTTTTTACCTCTGTCTTCAGCGCATGCCTGGTGCTTCTTGTTTTTCAGTCTGTTTTTCGCTAACTTTGCAGTTTGAAAATTCCATTAAAACTTGCTATCTTGCTTTTGATGGCACCTGTAATCTCACTTGCTCTGCTATCTTGCTTGCTTTACCTGCACATCTTGTTACAATATTACTTGTGGTTAACCTTTTGTTACATACCACTTAGGTTTCAGTGCAGTATTTGGTTAAGGAGTGTTAAAAATGTCCAGATAACATTGGCTTTCACATTTATGTATTAGCTTTTGCAATTTACTTATTGATCATAAGTATTTAGACATGGTACCAATTATAACTCCTTTTAACTGCTTGTTAATATATAATCTGTCAGTTTAAGTATGACCTGTATTGCTTATAGAAATAGTAGTGTAATAAATATAATATCTATGTATCACTTATACAAATAATAGTATGATGAAGGTATTGTATTATAGATCTTAGCAAAACATAAGCCGTGGAAAGGCTGTTGTGTAACTAGGAAGAGTAGTGTAAGGCCATCCACTGACTGACCTGTCCAAGTGACACAGGACAAGAGCACAGGAGGAGACTGGGGAATGTTTAAACAATCTATAAACTAATGAACATGCATGTAAGCCCAGCAATGTAGAGAACGTGATTTTAAGGTTTTTTGGTGCTCTTTGCCCATTCGTCAAAAGCACCCCAGCGCTGGAAATACTGTCCTTCTTTTATCCTATTATTAAACTTTTAAAAAATTCTGCAGAGTGAACTTTGCAGTGAAGGAGCAGTGAAGCCACCACCTCCTCCTACAACCAACTCTTCCCCGGCCATTCCTAGTTCCCGAGGTCTGTTAGGATGTAGTTGGCTTGCTGAACATGTGTCCATCTTTCCCCACTCTTTAGGTGTGATGCTGCCTGAGGGTAATGCACAGCTCCAAGCACACTGGGAAGCTGGGATCACCTCTTTGCTGCATTCTCCCAGTGCCAAGGACTTCATTGAGGTATTGAGCCCTGCCCTTGCTGGGACTCTTATCCACAGCATTTACGTAAGCAGAGGGGCCCAGAATCAGCAGGTCTCTTTTCTGCCGCAAGCCTTTGGAAAATACCTCAGACATTCTGAGAGGACAGGCATCATCCTCTCAACCATCACAATGTTCCACTACTCATCTACCTACAGTCAGCAGGTGGCTCTCAGCATGTTGGAGGTGATTGGGAGAGACCCTGACTGTTGGCTGATGGATGTAAGCGGCCTGTGTCTGGATTGCCCTGCCAAGCTGGCTTCCTGCCATCCTCCATCCCTCACAAATCCAGATGTCTCGGGCACCTGAAGCCACCCTGAGGCAGCAGAGAGGGATGGGAAGGGCAGCTGAGGACACGGCTCCAGCTGCAGCACCACCCTCACCTGTGTCCCTCCAAGTGCCAAACATCATGAGCCACATCTACCACACTGGGTTGGTCATGGATGCCCAAGTCCAGCACAGCCTCCACTCCCTGCTTCTCCTGATGGCTGACAAGAGTCCTGGGCAGGTGGTCACCACGCTGCTGCAGATGGCTCCACGAGGAGAGAGGTACTGTGGGGAGAGGGACCCTGAGACCCTCTGGCTGCCAAACCCAAGGAACACTACAGGACCCCACCGAGGAGCGGGGCCCTCCATCCCACCACGCTGTCCAGCCCTGGTGGGGGTCACCCAGGCCTGCAAAACCAAAGCTGGCTGGGCCAGCCAGAGCCAGCCCAGAGCCAGCATGCTGCTCCTCAGCCATGTCCTGCCTGCCTGGGCAGGATCCCCAGGCACCCCACATCTTGCAGGTCTGGCCCAGGCCCTGCTGACAGTGCTCTGCCTTGCATGAATGCCCTCAGTTTGTGGGAGGTGATGTTCTTGGTGCCCCAGACTGCGGAGAAGGTCTTGAAGGAGCTGCACATCCAACTCCAGGACCATAAGAATGGCATTTTCCAGACCTCTGATGAGAACACCTGCCTCGCTTGTGTGGCTGTGAGTCAGCAGGAAAATCCCTTGTGCCCTTGTCCTCAGCTGTGGGGAGGAGACAGGAGCTGTGCCAGAGGAGTCCTGCTGGCTTTGCCAGGGGCAAAGGTTGCTCACTGCAGCATTTCTTTCAGGTGCTGGCCTCTGAAGATGTGCAAGAGGAGGAATTTGCTTCACTGTACAATATCTGCAGGTTTCTGATGTATTCAGACAACAACACAGATACAGGGATGCTCTCCCTGGTGCTCAGGGTCCTCATCACACTGTCAGAGAGAGATGACAGGGTGAGCAGGGTGGTGTCAGGGGCAGACAAGTGGAAGCTGGGCTTTGGGGCCCTGGGCTTGGCCTCGGAGTCAGGACATGGGGTCACTGCTCGAGCACCCTCCCTGACAGGCAGGGCCTGGTGGCTGCCTGGGGAGTGCTCCAGGCATGGGCCTTCTCACAAAATGGAAAAACTGCCTTTCATGCAGGCCAGAAAAATGAAGGTCCTCCTACCAGACCTGGTGAACCTGTTTGTGGCATGACTACGTGTCTCTGGCCATGAAGGCCCTGATGGTCCTCCAGAATGTGATGAGGCACTTGAAGAGGACTGAGGCCAGTTCCATTGCTGTGGACCTGGTAAAGGCGCTCCGGCCCTACTTTGATGAGGCCGATGTGGAGCCCGAGCCCTGAGAAGAGCACTGGGCTGTGACAGCAGCACTTGGAGCAGCCTCCGCTCCCCATGGGCTCTCCTGGGATGGATTCTGGGCCTTCTTCTCTGGAATCTAGGCCTGATTCCCTGGAATCTGGCCCCCCAGGCATCGCCCACCACCTCAGCTACTGTCACAGCCCTCCTCTCTATGGGGAGGGAGCTGCTGCTTCCAAAGCTCACCTTTCCTTGTTCCTTCCAGGAGGAAAGCTGGGTGCAGGAGCACTGCATAGGCTCCTTCAGACACCTGGTGAGGATAGTGGTGGGGAAGGAGAAGAAGTGGATGAAGAACTACGTGCACAATGTCCTGGCCCTGCTCATCCTTCGCATGAATGACGAGGCTCCCAAAGTGGGCCAGGTACTGATGTCAAGGCTGAGCACTGACACAGAGAGGGCTGGCTGACACCCCCTGGGGCTCTCAGGCATTGGGCAGCACTCCCCCAGCACAGCCCCTGGGAAGGGTCCCTGCAGAACCGGTACAGCAGGGCACAACCGTTTCCAGCACCTGCCCTGCCTGCTCCAGCAGGGCTCAGCACCAGCCCAGGGTCACTGAGGTGTGGATAGGTGGGTCCCCAAAGGTGCTGGAGGGCAGGGATTTGAGCCTCAATCCCTGTACCTAGGGGCCATTCCCAGATGCTTTGGCCGGGGCATGTCCCAGCTCCCTACAGGCAGATTCACCCCAGATTACCTTTCCCAGGCCCTGGAGCCATCTCCCAGCTTCTGCTGTTCCACAGGCCTCCAGGAATGCCCTCCTTGCTATCGCAGAGCTCCTCAAGTGGAAGGAGCTGAAGCATGTGGTGAAGACGTGGCAGACCTGGAGGATGGCTGACTGCTTGGTGAGGATGCGCCCCAGGGACTATGTCGGGCTGTGGGCTCTGCAGCTGGACTGGGGAAGAGACCTCACAGCCTGGAGCTGCATCCTTGTTCCTGGCTCAACAACAGAGCCCCAGGGACTCTTCTCCAGGCCCATCTCCCCTTCCTGTACCCAGTGGCAGGGAGGAGGGCTCTTGGTAATGGAGGTGCTTGCAGGAGGGGCTGCTCCAGCCATCTGGAGGGTATGTGACAATGCCCACACCTTCATGGTCTCTCCAGATGGAAAAGAGCAGCAGCAGGGCTGAGTAGTACCTTGATCAGAGCCTGCAGTACGTGAGGGACCCTCAGGAATGTGTGCAAGACTGGACCATCAGGTTCATTCGTGAGTCCCACTTTGGGCAGCCCCTGTTCCCCCCAACCCTTGCCCAGTGCTTCTGCTGGTCCCTGTTTGCTGGGAGCATGCTGTGGAACAGCAGGGGCTGACAGAGCTCTGTGCCCAGGGACCATCACGCAGCATCTCAAGGACCAAAGCAAGGAGCTGCCTGCTCTGGTTTTCAGTGGTGAGTGAGGGCTGGGAGAGTGGGGCATCTCTACAAACATAGGAACTCATCTCAGCTCTGTTTTGGTCACAGAACTTCAGGCCTTGGAGAAAGATGGGTGTGAATTCATCCATTGCCTGGCTGCTCAGACCAGCTTGATCCTGGAGTGTCCTGGAGGGAGCAGTGAATGTCGGGAGAGTCCCTATGTGTTTTGTGGTGCTGGTGCTGCTGAACTGGGGGCCTGCTATGCCCAGAGTGGCACATTCAGGCAAGACTGTGATTCACAAGGTGCAGAAAGGACTCCCTGGCTTCCTAAGGTCCTTCTCACAGAAGGCTCTGGTGGTGGCTGGATCCAACCAGCCACCACCAGAGTGGTGGCTGGTTGGTCAGCACTTTATGTCTGAAGGGTCATACAGGTGTTGTTGAGCCTGGATATCACTTTGTCCTAAGGATTATGGCTGGTAAGCCAACTATAGTTTTGTAAATAAAGTTAGTTCTTTGTTTAAATAATAGCTTGTTGATTTCCTTTTAAGACAAAGTGACCCACCTGGTTCATCAAGGCAAACCAGTAGATGTAATCTTTTGGGATTCCAGTAAAGTGTTCCAGACTGTCTCTCCCAGAATCCTTCAGGACAAAACTGTCCAGCCCCAGCTGGATAAACATGCCATGTGATGGGTGTCAACGGGCTCATGGGTTGGGCACAAAGGGTGACAGTGACAGGGGTGGCATCAGGCTGACACCGGTCACTAGTGGGGTTCTGCAGGGCTCCATCCTCAGCCCTGTGCTCCTCAACATCTCCATAAATGACTTGGACACAGGACTGGAAGGGATCCTGAACAATTCACAGCCAATACAAAATGGGAAGAGCTGTTGGCTCCCGGGAAGGCCTGAAGGCCCTTGGAGAGACCTGGACATAGGGGAGAAAGGGACAATCACCAACCATGTGGAGCCCAACAAACACAAGAGATGGATTCTGGTCCTGGATGGGCAATCCAGGATGTTTGGACAGATTGGGGAATGAGGGGCTGGAAAGTTGAGCCATCCTGGTCCATGGCCTGTTGGATCTGAGTCAGCAGTGCTCTGGCAACTTCCTCCTGTGAGGCAGCTCTCATCTCTGCTCTCTGGGACCAGGGACAGGACCCAGAGAGTCTGTCTGGGTCTTGAGGGAAGGGCTGGAGGGAACCAGCTGGAACCGTGTCAGGGAGGGTTAAGTTGGATATCAGGAAAAGGTTCTCCCCCAACAGGGTGCTCGGGCACTGAGTAGTTTCCCCAGGGAATGGTCATGGCCCCAAGGCTGCCAGAAGTCCAGGACAGTGTGGACAAGAGTCAGGCACAGGGTAGGATTGTTGGGGTGTCCTGGGCAGTCCTGAGGTGTCCTTGGTCTTCACAGATCAAACAAGTGCTGTCCCAAGAGCTGAATCCCAAAGCCTGGGCATGCCAGACCATGGGCAGAGGTGTCCGAGCCATGGCCTGGGAACAGGAAAAAGCTGCTGGGAGGGGTCTGGAGGGCAGAGCTGAGCACCCAGCACTCTGATGAGCTGGGATGTGCAGAGATTTGTGGTTTTTAAATGATTGATTTGTGGGTGCAGCTGTTGTTCTGGGTTGACCCTGGCAGGACACCAGGCACCCACCAAAGCTGCTCAATCACTGCCCTCCACAACTGGACAAGGGAGAGAAAATATAGAAGAAAATACAGAAAATATAGAAGAAAATATAGAAAATATAGAGAAAATATAGAAAATATAGTGAAGGTTCATGAGTTAAGGGCCAGGAGAGATCCCTCATTGATTACTGTCACAGGAAAAACAGACTTAGCTTGGGAGTATCACTTGAATTTATTAACAATCAAAATCAGCAGGATAATGAGAAGTAAAACAAGTCTTAAAAACACACTCTCCCCACCCGTGCCTCCCTCCTGGGCTCTCCCTCCTCCCCCACAGTGTGCAGGAATGGAGATTATGGTCAGTTGTTTCTGCTGCTGCTCAGGGAAAGCCCTGCAGAACGTCACTAGTGACCAGTGGCAGCCTGATGCCACCTCTGTCACCCAACCCATGAGCCTGTTGTCACCCATCGCAAGGCGTGTTTATCCAGCTGGGGCTGGACAGTTTTGTCCTGAAGGATCCTGGGAGAGACAGTCTGGAACGGTTTTCTGGAATGCAGATTCCCCATCTGCACCCTGTGCACCGCCAGGGGGTCACCGTGTCCCAGGAGGAACTGGAGACACGCTGGCTCCAACTGGTGCCGGCCTCGTCCTCCGTGACTTTTGCAACAGCTCCCAAAAAAATCTTTTCCAGGATTTTACGGGCAGTGAAGTGAGACTGAAAGGCCTGTACTGGTCTCATGCAGCTCCTGTACTGGTCTCATACTGGTCTTTAATGTTCCCATACTGGTCCCAGTCTGTTACTGGTCCCCAGTTGCCCATACTGCTTCCATATGGGTCCGCACTGGTCTCATACTGATTCCATACTGGTCCTGTATTTGCCCATTACAGGTCCAATACTGGTCCCATACTGGCCTGTACTGGTCCCATACTGCCACTCACCCATAGTGGTCTCATACTGGCCCAGTACTTGCCTGTACTGGCCTATACTGGTCCAATACTTGCCCATCAGTGGCTTGTGTAGCCCTCTGCTGTCCCCATACTGTGCAATACCCGTCCACAGTGGTTGTACAGTGGTCATCTTAGCCCTCACACTGGTGTGTACTGGCCTGTACTGGTCCCATTCTGGTTTGTGCTGTCCTGTACTGGTGTAAGAGACAGTCCCAAACTCCCTCATCTGCCTCACGACCATCACCAAGGAAGACCACAAGGACTGGGACTGAGACCCTAAAATCCTGTTACAGGAGTTCTGGCCTGGCTGAGGTGGGATGACTGCCAACCATTGTCTGCAGGTGTGCTCACTGGACTGAACAATGGACATGTCACGGCAGGCTGGCTTCAGACCGGCTCGCCCTGAGAAGTTGTCCTGTACCTACTTTCTGAACCTGCTGTTCTTTGCACCTGCTCTTTATCCTCCCTCACCTTCTGTCCAACTGCCTGTTGCCTCGAAAAGGGACTATAAAGATACCCCTTGAGCTACCCGAATTTGAGATCTCCCCACGGAAGAAGACAGATCTATTGGCAGGAGGCCATGAAGACTCGTCTCTCTGTTGGTAGCTATACCCCCTTTTCTCTCTTTCTCTATTCTTTCTCTCTCTCTCTCTTTCTACCAATCTATCGCATACTGAGTTGTAATAAAGTATATTGCTGTTGAGCAAAATTGCTGTTGTTGTCCCCTGCTGTGTCTTTTGTGCTCTGAGATCACACGAACCATCACGAACCCCGCTTGCGTTAGCGGATCGTAACAACTGGCTCATACTGGTTTGTACTGGCCTGCATTTGTCTGTACTGGCCCATAATGTTCCAGTACCAGTCCCATAAAGGTCCTGTATTTGCTTGGTTTGGTCTCTGTTGGTCCCATAGTGCCCTGTACTGGTCCAATACTGGTCAAGTATTGGACCAGTACAGGGCAGTATTATACTGGTCCCATACTAGCCCTACTGGCTGCATACTGGTCCTATACTGGTCTAGTATCAATCCCTTACTGGTTCCATACTGGCTCTTACTGTTCCCATACCTTTTAATAATTTAGGAAGCAACTGAGCCATTTTCAGTGGGATTTGAATAATTTTGGAACTGCTCCATTTTTAGGACTTACTGAATAATTTTGAATAATTGTGTTAAGTTTGAGTCATTGCTCAGATCTTGAGGAGGGTTCTCTACAGGGAAGGAGTTTGATCTTTGGGACCTTTTCCCTTTTTTTCCCTGTTATTTTTTTTCTCCCAGAACTGATAGATGAACTGAAGGAATTTGAAGTCAGCACCTGGAAATTCACTCTGGAGGAGATAATTCCCATTGCTGCGCAGTACAGTGAGACGAGAGAGGTAAATCCAACGTGATAAACGGATCTTTCCCTTCACCTGTGTAAAATTTGAAGTGACATTTGGGATTTTCCCAGTTTCAGTATCTCATGCTGCTCATTCAAAGGGCCTGGCAATTCACGCTGATGAATTCCCACATCCTAGAGAGCTGCAGAGAGCAATGTTCCTGTTAAATCTTGAAAATCATCCAAAAGAAAGGCCCCAGAGGAGATTTAGGTGAAAAAATGGGGATTATTTCAGAAAATACCAATTGCACCTGGAGCAATCTCAAAGGTACCTGCGGGCAGGTGGGCACACACAACTGTGATGGGGCTGGGTGGGATCAGGCCAGGAATTAGATCCTGATTTTGTGATTTACAGAGGGATTTCTCCTCTGATCCCAATCCCCAGTGTTGTGGTGGTGCCACGTGTGCTGGTGCTGGGTCTGGGAGGATTCTCAAACTGGGATCTGGGACCTCTAAACTGGGGTTTGGGTCCCTCAAATTGGGGGTTCAGGTCCTGGACTCCTAAACGGGGGTCAGGGACCTTCACACTGTAGATTCTTTAAAGTGGGTCTGGAATTCTCAAGCTGAGATCTGGCACCCCCAAACTGGGGTCTGCAGCCCTCCGGCGGGATCTGGGATCCTCACACTGGGGTCTCAGCTCTCTAAACTGGGACCTGGGCCTCTCAAACTGGGTCTGGACCCCACCCCCTGGAGTCTGAGCCCCTCAAAGTAGCATTTGGGATCCTCCGTCTGGGCGAGAGACCCTCAAACTGAGATCTGGGGCCCCTAAACTGAGTCTGGGCCCTTTAAACTCTTGTCCCAACTATGGGCTCATTCCCCAGGTGCCAATTCCCTCACCAAGCCAAGGGATTCCTATTTTTCATTCCAGTTTCTCAGGTTTTTTTGCAAAAGGTTGATCCCAGTCTTGACCAGCAGAACTGACACTCGCTCAGAGTAGGGGGGTCAGTGGGTCAGTGGTCACAACACCTCCCTTTTGCTGTTTATAAAGTGGCTGGTTTTGCACTCGGTGGATTTTGAGGGTAACACCTTAAAAAAACTAGG
>VYXD01009684.1:1790-31789 GCA_013397195.1 Hylia prasina | reverse complement strand
AAATATAAACTGAAATTAGTAAAATTAAATTATTACATTTAGTTTTCAGTTTTCAAAATTTCAGTTTTCAAAAACTGAAATTAATAAAACTAAATTATTAATAAAACTTCTCATATAATCAAGGTTTGTGTTGCTCAAACGTCCTATCTTTAGGTCTTTTATAAAGCATATTACATTTTAATTGTTAGGAAAGAAATATTCACTATTTATTCTAAACGCTATATAATAATTCCTCAAGACAAGCTTTTATTTAAGTTCATTGTTCCTTAGGCATTTTTTTGTTTTTTCCAGTGTTCCCATTTAGAGATAGTAAAGGACAGTAAAAGATTCTAATGCATTTCATTACATGACTCTTACCAGTATAAATAATCAACTGCATTCAATGCTCCCCTGTATTTCATATAACCATTTTCAAAAGTCTTTGGAAAGCAGCTTGTGAAAGGGAATCATGTAATTGGTTCTGTACAAACACTGCATGAAAAAGCAAAGCAAACCCCTCGCTGAGCTCCTTGAAGATGGGCAGCCTAGAAGCAAAAAATGGACCTAGGGTTAGATACTGATTCATAGAATATTCTATGCAGCTTAACCCTGACACTTCTATTTTCTTTTGGAAAACCTTTAGTAATACTAAACTGTGCTACAATTGTGTTCCTTGCAGGTTTCCTAAGTTGTAAAAGTTACACTAATAAAAGCGTTATCATCTCGGACCCATTTAAAACACCAGCCAGAATCACTGCATTTCATCTTTCCTAATTTTTTGCAAGACATAGAAAAATAAAACATCAGCACATATGCATGACAGCATGCTTTTTAACCCCAGGTGTGTGGCCACCTCTGTCCTACCTGCATGTCTGCTCTAGTTTCAGCTGCTACACCTGCATTGCTGAGATACTGGGGACTAGAACCTTCCTGAATTCTACTGGTAGTGGAATGATGTCAAACAGCATGGTTGAATCAAGGTATTTACACCTACAGCTGTCTTCTGTTTTGATCCATTTCAGAATATTCAAAGACAAGGTGAAATGTGACTAAATTCCAGTTAAACCAGATGATATGCATTAATGTCATAGATCTTATGATGCTTCACCAAGATGTAAACTTCCTGCTGGAAGTAAGTTTGGTTTTGTTGAACTTGTGATGATGGAAAGCATTAGCTATATGTGTCTTTTGAATACATGGTATTAGCTAGAAATAATATTTAAAATACTTATTTGTGGAGGATGAATTCCTCCTAAAATGGGGACATGTGAGCAATCCAGTTTATCTGGAAGAACCATCCCAAGGGCAGCAGAAGATGTGAGGTCACATACAAGGAGGAACAAAAGATACAGAAGTCACATACGAAGAAGAACAAAAGATGGCAGACAAGTCAAGGATATGGGAACTGGATGAGAGCCAGAAACAAGGACTGTGCAATCTGCCGCATATGCAAGAACAACCAACCAGTCGGGGCTAAAGAGCTAACGCGTGCATTTAGGATGCAACCAATTGTGAAGCAGCATGTAACGTGTGAGTAAGGCTAAAAACTGTATAAAAAGGACTGGTACTTTGCAATAAACGGCTCACTTTGATCATATTGATCATGGAGTGATGTCCTATTCATCTTTTCTCCCGCACTTATTTGTCACTATTTAAAATAATCAGATTGTCAGGATGATAAATGACATTTCCCACAAAATATAAATCAGCCTGTTGCCCTAACTCTTCACTCTATACATTTCTTCTTTCTTCTTCTTAAGTTACCCATTAACAACTTTTACAGTGCCCCAAGCACATCCCTTAAACACTGACATGGAGCTCTTTATAGTCCTCTAGTGAATGATCTGAGTAAGATACTGAGAGATTGTGTTTTGAACTACTAGCAAAATAAGCTTCCAGAAATAACTAAAAGTCTATTCTTGCATTTATTTCACCCTGTTCCTTTTTATTTTTATACTTCAATGACAAAGGAGTATAATCATGTGTACAAATTACACAGAAATCCAGCAGCAGAAAGTGTGGTGTGGCCAGTGACAGTATAAGAAGAGGGGGGATTTTCCTTTACAGCTCTTTTCTCATGAAGCATTCAAAAGTATATTAAAAAGTAATGAAAAATGGCCTGGTAGAACCACTATGTAGAACTATTGAGGGATTACAGGGCTTAATATGAGCGCAGTGACAGAACCTAGCGCTTTTGGATGTATGAATTCAGGAATTTGGTAAAAGGTACTTGAAAAACAACAGCAACAACAACCAATCAAACAAACAAAACCAAGACAACAACAACAAAGTGTCAGCGTCTCACAGAAATTATGTACAAGATGATAAATAAAACTCCTACTTACATTCTGAATGTGGTTCAAACTGCTACTTTTTCTTCCTGGAAACCTTCCCTGATTTCAGAAGAATCCTCTCCTCCTTTATTCTCCACTTAAGCTGCATGTAAAGCTACATTTTTAACAATTAAAATGATTAATTAAAATCAGATTATTTCTTTATTGTGACATTCTTGTTGCATTTCTGAATTTAAGAGGGTAAAAAATCATTAAACCCAAGGTTTTATGAACATTTCTGATTCCCCCCAGGAATCCCTACTTTGGCCATAAAACTGAATACTTAACACAGAAAATCTAGCTATTTAAAAAGTTGTTTTTAAGCATATGGTGGCAGGAGTAAACAGCTTTATCTTTTACATGTAGCTTTACTCTCCTGTTAGTTCGTGAAATCATTTTGCAACCCCACTTAAATACTGTAGTACCAGGTCTAAACTTTCCCTCTGTTTCCACTTCTGTAACAGCCTTAAATGATAATGTTTATGCTGCTAAGAATTCACAGAGAATTACTGAGAGTAATCACCTAATTAAGAGACCTTTTATTATCACATTTTTTAACTAATTGCGTATATTTGTAGTAAGAGAGGAAAGTAACTCTTTTCTCTTTTTTGAAATCATAGCTTCATACAAAGGTGTCTGTGTAATAAATATATTCCATGCTATCAATATACAGCATCAATAAGAAAAGCCTTTCTAATATATTCATGTGACTTTATGCATTTAGGCATTAAAAAAATGGAAAGATAGGATCATTATTGTCAACAGTATGAAACTCATAGAAATAGAAGGCAAGACTATCCCTGCCAATGTTTTCTCACTTTGATACCTGCTGCAATAATGTGCTATAAGTGATCATGACATGAGCATGACAGTAACAAAAAGAAATGGCAGTATCTGCAGATAATTCTTTCTTATTACTGGAATATTTCCCTTCGTGAAATGTTTAGACTTCTGGTAATTGGAAGAATTTAACTGTAATCTTTCCTAAGGCAAGAAATAGCAAAGTTACCATTGAGGAGAAAAGCTAGAAAAATGATAATGATTTTGAGCAAGGATAATGATTTGTATTTACATTAAACACAAGGGCACTAATTAACTTGAACAAGCATATGAAAACTGTCAGGAGAATTGGTTTTACTCCCTTACAGGGGACAAGAAATAATATTAAATTGGTTTTCCTGCAGTCTGATCTAATAACTTCTACAGACTGTTACTAAATCATCAGTCTATTGTTCCTTCAGTTATTTCCCTTGTTGGATGTCCTAGGGTGACTTTACAATGCTTGTATCCCCAATCATCTGTTCTGTTTATGCTGGATATTAAGTTCTGCACCTTTAAGACTGGTTCTGAGAATGAAGTGGGAGACAAGAAGTGTGCAGTTTGTTTTCAGAAACTGCACTTGCTTCCCTGCATCCCTCTCACAGAGTGTTGTCTGCAGTGGACATCAGGAAAACTTTCCTTAGCTTTTAGTTAGTTTTTGGTTTAGTTAGGTGGGGGTTTTTTTGGTTTTTTTTTTAGAAAGCTCTCCTTTGCTTTTAGTAAGTTTTTTAGCTAGCTGAAAAGTTCTGGGGACTGTGGTTTTTCCTTTTCCTGGAACTGTTCAAACCTGCTCTGTACTGAAAACCCAGAAAACACCAGGAGCTCACACCTGTGGCCCACCAGGGCCTGGGATGCTGCATTCCAGAGCAGGAGGGACTGAGAGACTGAGCAAGCTGAGCTACACCTCACAAGTGGGATTTTCTGAGTTTGTCATATCTTTAGAATGACAAAAGGTTTTGTTGTTTAATATTATTAAATTTTGTGCNCCTTTAAGACTGGTTCTGAGAATGAAGTGGGAGACAAGAAGTGTGCAGTTTGTTTTCAGAAACTGCACTTGCTTCCCTGCATCCCTCTCACAGAGTGTTGTCTGCAGTGGACATCAGGAAAACTTTCCTTAGCTTTTAGTTAGTTTTTGGTTTAGTTAGGTGGGGGTTTTTTTGGTTTTTTTTTTAGAAAGCTCTCCTTTGCTTTTAGTAAGTTTTTTAGCTAGCTGAAAAGTTCTGGGGACTGTGGTTTTTCCTTTTCCTGGAACTGTTCAAACCTGCTCTGTACTGAAAACCCAGAAAACACCAGGAGCTCACACCTGTGGCCCACCAGGGCCTGGGATGCTGCATTCCAGAGCAGGAGGGACTGAGAGACTGAGCAAGCTGAGCTACACCTCACAAGTGGGATTTTCTGAGTTTGTCATATCTTTAGAATGACAAAAGGTTTTGTTGTTTAATATTATTAAATTTTGTGCTGAATAATTTGCTTGTTAAATAAACAGGTTTTTTTCCCACTTTTCTCCAAGGAAATCTTTTCCCAAACCAGGCTGGGGGAAGGGCCACGGGAATTCACTTTCTAGAGGGCTCCCATTCAGAGGTTTCTTCCCAAATTTGCCCTACACCAGGACATTGGATCACTGTAAATTAATGCTCTGTTTAAAACCATGCAGCTTACATGGCAAAGGGAAAGAGCTGCCTCACTATGAGACACACAAAAGGATGATGTACTAAACCTGGGTCTTCGGCCTGCACAGTTAGTCAGCCACAAACGTGAGAGTTTCTGGGAATAAGCAGAATAAAATGTAAACTTCCTTTAGTAAGGTACTAAAGTGCTGTTATTAATATAGGTAGTGCACAAAAATATTACTAAACTCTCATTTCCTTTTTCTCTGGTGAGACACTCTACCATTAATATAGTCGTGATATTTTGTCATTCATTCCATTTTAGACAGTATAGAATTAATCCTAGTGGTTAAAAGTAAAATGCATGGCAATTAGAGGCTATCCGATCAGTATATTTTATGTATTTGTCATGGAAATAAGCTTGAGCTTGCAAATTTAGGCTCAGTTATACATAGTAGATGCAAACACTTGACCTCACCAGCTGCCTCTTTGCTGAACACTATATTCCTTTATACATTTTCCATTTTGTATACTTTTGACACACGAATGTTGAAATGATGGTGGGTTTCTTTTCCAGACTATGAAAGTGATCATTATACATTCAATATGATAGAAAATGCTAGCAACCTAGGAGGTTTCAGCCACATTTTAAGGCCTTATACAGATTCTTGATGCAGAATACAGAAAATATAACAGAAGCAATCCTTCTCAGAAGGGTTGTTCTGCCTTCCACAGAAATTATCTTCAGCTGATCTCAAAGGCAAGATGAAAAAATATCTAAATAAGTTTTAACAACGACAATATTTGATTCTGGTTTTTTTGGTCTTTACTGTTCACTGCCTTTGTCTAGTGGTTAATAGAAGATCAGTCACAGTCAAATACCTTGGTGGGTAGTCATATAACTGGAAATTCAATGGGCTTCTTGAAATTAGAAAATGTCATCCATATTCTTTTAAAATAATATTTAACAGGTGTATTTTCAAGGTTAACTATAGAAGATACCTTTTCGTAGTAACACTAAACATTCCAAGTTTGCTGAAGTCTTTTTAACACAACTGTGCTTTTTAAAATTTATTGTATTCATTGTTTCAATATGCATATACTAAACAATCCTTACAATTTCCGGTAAAATAAAATATCCTTAGAAATGTTTCTTGTAGTTAAATTTTTAAAAAATGCAGAGACAGAGTGGAAATAACTATCTGTTACCTTAGCTTTCCAAATCTTCTTGTTAATCCACTCTGCTGTATGTCAGAAAAAGTTGGACTTGATGATCCTAAAAGTCTTTCCATTCTATGGATTATTGGGGGCAGCCAGCACCCCAAAACTCCCTCTTGTTCACAAGTTGTCTTGCTTTATGGAAGCAAAAAATTGTATTCTATTTTCATCTGCTGAAAGCAGTTGGGGAAATGTTTTGTCTTTATTTTTTGCTACTCTGGGGGAAGGGGGGCGGATGCCTTTCTGGTGATGGTTCAGCTATTAAAACTGGGTGGGGTATTGTTTCTTATCTCTTTCACCACCCATCCTCCCTCCAGGGGGATATTTTCTGCTAATGGGCCATTAAGTCTCACCAATGACATGACACATTTACATCATCCCATTGTGAGCTGCTCCACCCAGTGGTGGGGGCTGCAGGGTCCCTGCCTAGATAAAAACTGAGACTCAGAACCCCAGACAATTCTGCTTTCCACTGGACTCCAGAAGAAGATCAGACTCATCTCAGCATCACNTAACAGAGATCAGGCTTTAAACAGTCTATTTACTACACAGGAAAAAAACAAAAAAAGGAGAACTACTAGTAGATAACATACCATGCACAATAGAGGTACCTATTATTACAGCTAGCAAAGAAATAGTATCGATTAGGATTCAATGTGTCTTACTTACTATCCAGTTGCTGATGGGGCACACACTGAAACCTTTTCTGTCAGTTTCCAGGAAATGTGTAAGATGCTTCTACCTCTGTGATAATTTTTGTGGTTTTCATAGTGTAAGACAAGGCTTTTTAGTTGCTAATATTTATTTTCTTTTATCTCTTCCCACATCTGCTCTCCATACCAAAATATTGATTCTTAGTTGGGCTGCAGATCTTTTGGTGTCAGGAGATGACCTCTTACTGGGCCTTTGACCTGCTGGGGTTCTCTCTCCCTTCTGCACCAGCTATCTGTGGGGTGGTGGGGGGGGAAGTCCTGCCACAGCTTCCTCTGGAAGACAACAATTTCTTTCCTCTTTTCAGTCCTCGGTAGCACTACATCCAGCATCCATGATTGCCGGTGGACACTGGTTACTAAAACATATTAAACAAACGAAAGAATAGATGCCATGGTTTCTCTGCCGATTAACATTATTTCATGAACTGTGAGTGACTCACAAGCAAGTTAGAGGACAGATGAGAGGCCTTGCTGACTGGCTGCATTTCTCTTATTACGCTTGTACAGTTCAAATTAATCTCCACATCAATAAAGATGATAATTAGGCTGCCCAGGGAAGAAGTGCACAGGGACCCCAGGATTTAGGAACTGAAGAATGATACAGGAATATCATCATCATCTAGGTGGAGAATACTGTGTCTTTATGATAGGCTTTACCAGGAGCTCGTCTTTTATCCTTCTTTTTCAGGCTTTAAAAAATAATGACAAAATTACTTTCTTGTTTGATGTTTTAGTCAGCAATGGCTGTAAATACTGCCTGGTTTCTATTGGTCAATGAGACAAAACAATAGTACATTTTTCTCTGACATAAGGTATGTTTCCCAAAGGCATGAAAGTCAGACTAGAATGCTAAAATGCATTCTCTTTTCTGGGTTTTCTTATCATTAAAGAACATTTTACATAATATTCCTGAAGAGCCTATAATGATTCCTGTTCTGAGATCAGTAATTACATGGGCCTCTGGCATCGTCTCTCCTGTAGAAGTTTGGAACAGTGGCATAAATGAATTCAGTTTAGTAATTTAATTAATAAATTTCAGGCCACAGATTTAGAGATTAATCTCTTTCGAATTGTCCAGCCAAACAGAGTTTGTGGGGATGACTACGATCAGAGTTCAGATTTTGGTCCCATGTTGATGCAAGCTATTTCAGTCCTCTGACCTACTTTATGGATAATGGCTGATCACTGCCTTGCACACCCATTCTTTAGAGACCTCTTTCCTCCAAACAGAGATTTTTTTTTCTTCAACATATACAGTCTCTGAACTCTTTGTAGTGATGTTGTGATAGATGGCATTGGGAAAAAAATTGTCTTCAAAGTCTCTGAAATCTGCATCCTCTAAATTACTATGCAGAAAGGATGATCATAGTACATACACATTCTGCTTTTTCCCATCACATAAGAAGTAAGATTTCCTGAACATATAGCTTTAGTTATCAAATATTAGCACAAGACTATTTTCACAGAACAGTAGGAGAAAAGGATCTGAAAATACATTTCAAAAAGTCAAGTAGTCACTAAAATAAGTAGAGAAAATAACCAATTCATTTCAGTAATTTTATGGGCTTCAGCTCACTGTTAAATAGATTATATGATTTTGTTGTGCACTAGATTTACCTCTCTCTATTAATTTTATATTTATTACTTTGTATTATTGAAGACATACACAAAAGTCTTCATTTATTCATCTATAACCTGAAATCAGTGCAAGGCACAGACTGAAATTAGAAACAATAGGCCAATTCCCAGTGTCATACCTTTTAAACTGAAAATAGATCTGAGTTATTTTGCAATGTCAGTTGAAGCAGCTAATGATAGTTGACATGGGGACAGGACAATATTCACTTTAAGCTTCATTAGTTTTGCTCAGTATTGAGGGAGAGTGGTCAAATTCCATGGGATAATGACTGTGTTTAGAGTAACTTTGCTTGAGAACTACATTTGCTTACAGTAGAAAAAGAGAGAACACTGAAAATGTCTTTTACAAGCGACTCAAAACTTCTCTTCTGTGTTATTGTGATCCTCTAAGCAACCAATGACCTGGAAGCCACTTTTTCTAATACATCTAATTCACACAAGAATTTTTGCTGTTTTACTGATCTAAGTTCTTTTATTTTGTGATAGTTACGCTTCTGATGTGTACTTCAGGCCAGTGACTGCAGACAGTACTATGACATACCATCATCTCATTGATACAAATCATGTTGCTACACAAGTAGATAAATGAATATTGAAAAACTTCTAGACCGTAATAGAACTTGAAACGCAATATGATGTGTCATGCTTCCCTAAATGTAACTGTGCACAGACATGTATTTACACACAGATACTCACATCACATACATTTCAGGTGAGACTCATAAAATTCCTGTATCATGCTAAGAACAGATAAAATCAGGGGGAAATATTGTCATGGATTTTCTTGCACACAAGTAATAGAAAATATTATCCAGAAATAATGGATTGCTTTCCTTAAGGAAGATGAGTATCATTAGTTCTGATTCGGAGTTGGAGCAAATTAAATATAGCAAGTGCCATGACTTTAAAAAGTGCCATGACATTACTTAAAATCATTTCATTTCCAACTCCGAATCAGAACTAATGATACTCATCTTCCTTAAGGAAAGCAATTCATTATTTCTAATTTGGAGTTGGAGAAAATGAAATTATTTTAACGAATCAGAAATTAATCTATTATTGAGACATTTCCCTTGTTAGGACTTTTCTTCCACCAAAGTTATGCTAATTATAGTTTATTAAATTGAGTCCACTTCCAATCACAAGTCAAATCTTAACTGATTCTTTCATATGTATATTTGGTATTTTTTCATAACCAGAGCAGCAAAAGCAGATGGGCTGCAAGTGTGAATCCTCTCCATTAACGTTTGCCTATAGCGGTGCGGGTTCCAGCCAGCAGTTCCCTGTAGCGCACTAGAAAGCAGGGCACGCAGCCATGTGGATTCTTTGAGCAGTGCGAGTGGGAACGCGACCAATGGCGTAAAAAAAAAGCAGGGCTTTGACCTGGGGGTAGGAGGGAGGTGTTTGTTCCATGACACGTGCCCAGGAGGCAGCGATGAGACCAGGTGACAAGGGGTTTTACAGGGAGGTGGGTACAGGAGGTGGAGACAGGACTCTGCCAATGGGGTTACAGCAGGGGTGGAGTGGAACACCTGCCCGTTACCAGGGGAACGAATCATGAGAGACATGGGGAGGGGTTGCTGAGCCCCAGCCAATCCCTCGACATTATCCCTAGAATCTTCTGGACGGTAGGGAGAGGCTTGGACAGAATTGACAGGGACCAGGGGCAGGGTTTACAGAACTGACAGGTGGGGGTGGGGAATGGGAGTGAACCAAATGGGGAAAAACCTAAGGGGAATGCAGAATAAACCATTGGAACTGTACAAAACTTCAAATACAAAATGAAATACAATGAACCCTAAGAAACAAACCACCACATTTGCCCTCAATCATCTTTCTAAAATTGGCATTATGGGTGTTTTCTACAAACTCTTCTACGAGCATCACCTGGTTTACTCTGTGTTGAAAGTTCAAACAAAATGTTTAAAAATGTTTACAGCAGGAAATACCTAATTACTTTGCTTTGTCCACTGCTCACAGATGCCAATGATTTTTTAATGGACCACTGAACTACTTTCACTGATCTTCTGCTTAAAGTATATAAGAAAGCAGTAATAAAAATAGATGGCATTAGTCATTTTTGCTTCAAACAATTTTTGTGGCATGTGTATCATATAGAACTGTTTTTGTTTTATGCATACTCTCTAAGCATGGATGAGAGATGTATTTAAGACCTCTGTGAATAAATACCAACAATAAAAGCAATGTATATTCTTCAGATTTGATTTAGCCAGTTGTGACAAAAAAAGACAACATACAATCACTGTTTATATAAGGGTGAAATAACAGGATGTGGCTCACAGGTGATGACAGCTCTTGAATTAGGCTGAAAATAAAGACTATGCTAATAATACAGCAAATAAAATTCCATTCTGTTGTTAGTAAGTCTAGAAGTAATATTTAGCAAACAAGGACTTGAAGCAAAAGTACAAACTCTGCTCTTGGAAATTCTGAGTATATTAAAAAAAGTATATAAAGAATGGTGCATTTTCAGCCTATGTGTGAAAATTTTTGAAGTTATTTGCCTGCCTGTTCTTCTGATGAGGATGTCAAAATGCATCATCTTTGGGTGCTATAACACACTGAAATGTAAGTCATATGCATTTTCTCTTGACAGTACAGCTGGTGTTATAGAGAGCTTGGTGCTGCTGGAAACTCTCATCAGCTTTGTTTTAGACCTAGAAGCTATCTTATTTATTTTAATATTTATATGGGGGTATCTGCAACATTAGCAATGTGCAGCATGTCTAGCATGTGGACATACTAGCTGCTCCACTCCCCAAAAACTATTTTTTGTGTTAGCTAAGGAAAGTCAAAAAAGGGGATGGACTGTCACAAGCAAGGTATTACTGCACTTATTTCTGTTGAGCAAATCATAGTTATAATGTATCATTTGTCATAAGTTTAATTTCCTTTTTGCAAGTGTTGTGAGCTTCCTGAAGCTTACAGCTACAGACAATCTATGTTTCTTTACTGAAGATGTATAAGACATTCTCAGTAAGTGGTACTGACCATAAATAACTAATCATTGCCACATGTGTAATTACACAGAAAGTGGGAATGGCCTAATTTTGATGGGGCTAGTGTTGGTTTTCCTCCCAGTTATAGCTGGTACAGTGCTGTGCTCTTTACTCTGTGTGAGATTTGTGTTGATAACACACTGTCTCTTTTGGCTCTTGCTGAGTAATTCTTGCTCTGAGTGAAGGATTTTTCAGCCTTTTATGCTCTGCCAGTGAGGGGCTGCACAAGAAGCCAGGAAGGAACATAGCCAGGACAGGTGATCTGAATGGGCCAAAGTGACACTAAGGAGTATCTTTTATTTGAGAATATCAAACCAAATATGTGTAATAGGTTGTCTGCTTTGTAACAGTGGAAAAAGAGCATATTATACTTGTATAAATGGATTAAATACTTTCATTCGCTGAAATATGAAGGACAGTGACAACACTGTTTTAAGATGAAAATTAGAACCAAAGAAATCTGCACTTTGTACGCATAAACTGCTCAAAATACATTGATAGGAGTTAATAGCATACTCTTGAGATGGTGACAAATCCAAAAAATGAGAGATAAATAATCATTCAGTTTTGAATTAGTTATTTCCTGGTTACAAGACATGAAAGGACTCATTTTCTTGTATAATATATACTGATAGTTACATATCTTTTTGTCATATGTTGATGTAATCTCCCATTCAATGAAATTTTGCACACTTCATATTGTATCATTGCACATGACAAATCCTGATGTGCTACACAGAGAAGGACCTCTAACAATCTACAAGATGTTTTTTTGGTCTCCATACTTTGGAAATTACATCTTTCTTGGCTATCGTTTGTTGGTATCTCATCAGTAACTATGTCTTCACGTTCATATGTGCAGGTCAGTCTATTAATTCTTAATAGAATGACATAGAAATTTCATGCTTGGAACAGGAATCTACAGGGGCACCCAATTCCATCACATTTTCCCTTGTTAGTTTCTGTGTTTTTCTTCCTTCTGTGGAAGAAATTTTAGGAGAGACCTCTCAGGTCTTTAATAGTGCAGCTTGACATCAGCGGAAATTCGGAAGCATACCCTAATTTTTGGAAATTTATCTATGAACTCCTTTTCATGCATGATCTATTTGCTTCCAGCACATCTAATAGTGGTGTTTGGAAGCCAGATGAAGTTTGGGAACCTCCAGTGTAGCCAAAAGGGGAGTGACTGATATTCACATATTTCCAATGTTATATTCCCAGAGTGTTAAGAAATTTAGGGGAAAAGATTATGCATGATCCTTCATATTTGTGCTTTTTGGGAGTAATAATTTTTGACTTAAAGAGTAAAAGAGTTTCTATAATCAAAACTTTTCCTAGAGGAAGAAAGTATGTGTATTTAGTCCATCTTATATGAGTTGCTGGCAGCAACAGTAAAATGTTCTTTCAAATTTCTTTCTCCTGCTACAGATTTTCATCATTTTGCATCCCTATTGCAAGGATGGGAATAGTGGAATTATGTTCCTGTACCTGGTGTAGGTGCCCATGCCTTGGCAGGAACAGGGGCTGACCAGCACCAGACACATCTAGTTACAGCCTTCTCCAACAAGACTACAAGGCAGAGCTGAGCCCCTCTGCCAAGAGTCTGGTGCCTCTGGGAAAATACATTAAAGAGATAGAAAAACACTGCACAAGAGAGAAAGGAGTGAGGAAAACAGCTATGAGAACCAGCCCTGCATTCACCCAGGCTGGTGAAGGAGAGGGAGAAGGTGCTCCAGACCCTGGAGATTCTCATGCAGGGTTGATCATGTTAAAGCAATCTGTCCCCTACAGCTTATGGAGAACCATACTGGAGTAGAAGGTGAATATTTCATGAAAGAAACTGCAGCTCATGGCAGGGACCCACTCAGGAACAGGGGAAATGTATGAGGGGAAAGGAATAGCAAGGAAGAATTGTTATGGACTGACCTCAACCCTGACACCCCACCCCTCTGTGTTCTTCAATAGAAGAAACCAGAAAGAAGAAGTTAGGTTTGGGCAAAAGTGAGAGAGTGAATGAAATGAGTTTTAGCTTTTGTCTTTGTTTCTTACCATTCAAATCAATTTTAAGAGTGGTTTTGTTGAGGGGACTGGGTAAGAGCTGTATAAGCAAAATTGTTTGGTGGGAGCGTTTGCCTAACACAGAAGGCAAACACCCAAATTACTTGCTTTTAGCTAGGAAGGACTTGCATCCCACAACCTGAGCACTGAAAACTAGATTGCTGCCAAAGCATTTCTTACACAACCAAACCTCAAGGATGGTTTATCCCAACAGAATCTGCCTCAAAGTAGTTCTTCTGCACTCATAACTTTCTGCTGTGATAGACCATTATCTTTGTATTTATTTGCACCGTACAACAGTGAGCAAGCTGGAGGAGTAGCAAGCACTATGCAGAGGAGTGTGATTGGGTAACAATAGTAGACATTTATGGACACAGACTGCAGGTAGAAATATTTATTCTAGTTTTAATTGTTTCTTTTTTTTGTGTTTGCAAAACCAAAAGTATTTGAAATAGGGTAAAGAGGTGTCATACCTGAGAAATACACGTATTAACCTATCAAACTGGGAGAACCAGAGGTAAATCTAATTGTAGTTTCTAAAATGTAAAATATTTGCATATTCTATTTGGGAAAGAAAAACACAGTATTTTGACAGGAACTCAGGGAACATATATTAGGAGTACGAGGAGGATACAAGGAGTATCATGAATTTTGAGGATCCATTCCCACTCTAAACTCACAAATCCTATCATTAGGACACGATATTACACTTACTTTTAAAAAAGCATGATGAAATATGACACCAAACTTTCAGACAATTGTTCTAATTTTCCTCTCACTACTTCATGTCAGTCTTTCTACCTTATTTCCTGGCAAAGGAACTTAGATTTCAAATAACTAAATCAATTTTGAAAACACCACTGAGGCTTCAAAGCCTCTTGCACACAAACTTTCAAAAGTCTCTGGATATTTAATGAGATGATGATGTAATTAAATTGGGCTGTTATAAACAGCATAGGGACTAGAATAAATTAGATTCTCATGGTATTAAAGCTGGCCTTGTGGCTGATGAGAAATAGCTCCTTATTGGTGATAGAGGGCACACTACACTCATTGCTTTACCTGCAAAGGAATAGTGGCTCTGTTAGGTCTTGCATGTTCTGTGACTCCTGTGTTGGTGTAGTGGGTTTATTTGCTTGTTCAGCAGGTTCATCTTGGTATAACCAAACAGCACAATTTTTTTTTGTGATTAGGTTAGCTACGTCTGCTTGTACTGGCCACTCCCAACATCATGATATTTATAGAAGCACTTTTGGTACAGAAGTAAATACTGGAAAACACAGTTTATTAGCAGAAGCCCTGTGAAGTGCTTTTGCTTTCTCTAAGAAAGCAGACTTCCTTGTTGGAGGTTAACTTACATATTTGCCAGGTATTTATTTTTTTTTTTCATTTATAACAAAAGAATAGAAAGGCAATTTTAAAAGGTTGAATAATTTTCAGATTGTCTCACATATTTCTCTTGATGAAATATGACATTTCAATTTTGTTCAGAACCAGGAGATATAGAAATTGAAAAAACATAGATGTAGCTCTGATAAAGACTTCTACTTTTTCTCTAAAAAGGTATATTTCCTGTAGAAAGGTAGGAATGTCAATATTTCAGGAATATATGACGAACTATGGCATTCACATGCAAGAATTAATCGCCTTAACTTCCAGTAACTAACACAGGTTTTCAACATTATTTCTTCTTCTCCTCCTTCTTCACCTTCATCCAAAAAGAAAAGAAGTGTGCAAACAAACAAAATTTTCCTTCATTTTTAAGGAAATGAAAGTTATCTGGAATGATATGTGAAATTAATTGCTATACAATAAAACAGGAATATTGATGGATTTTGTTAAATACCCCTTGAAATTAATTTGGTCCCGGATTTCAACAACTTTTAAGTGTTCTAAATCAAAGTGTATGCGATAAAAGAACTTCTCAGACAACACTTTTTTGAGAGAGATGGAAAACTCAGCTTTAGGTGATCACTCAAGATTTGCTTTGCCAGCACAGCTGCTTTAATATCCAACACTGGCAGAGTTCCCAAGCTCAATTTTCAGCAAAAACTTGTGCTTTTTCTGAAAAAGGCTATCCTGGAATCTTATTCAAAATCAAAATGTCAATTAAATTATGATATTTTAGTGTAATTTAGGACCTTCCACAGTTGGAGATATGTCATAAAGCAGACAAATTCTCATTTTATCTGTGGTGATTATAATGTTACACTGTAGAGCTGGAAATGGAGCATCCCCATCTCAGAAACAGATGACTTACCTAAGAGAACAATGTGTGGTACTTAATATTTTAACTCAAAAAGCAGACTGAGTATGTACACCCCCTACAGTGCAGAAAAAATAATCTTGTTAGTCATTGACTTAAATTACTACACAATCTTTTTTCCCATCACAAATAATATCTAAATTAAACTGACATCAGCTTCACCATCTCATCCTATTTTTTTGCTGAACATTTCTGTTCTCTGCTGATACAACAATCATCCCTGATTAAGGCAGCTATGTGTCCAACAAAAATGGTCTATTACAAGAAATGTTACGCCCCAATAAGGTTGCCTGGAGCATTGGCTTCAGTTGCCAGATCACGGACTGCACAGATACAGGTTATTGGGAACTGCTCTGCTATACCAGGACCAGACAGAGCAGTAAATATATTACTTAATATATTTGATCTCAAAAGAATATGTATTATTTTGTGGTCTATTAATTAAGTATATTTGGGTTAAAAAACATTTTGCCAAGATTTTATCTGTTTCCTTTCATTGATTTTTTATCCCTTAAGATACAAACTTCAAACCAGTTTCCTGGAACCTTGCAAATGCTTGGCAGTTGTGGAGAAATAATGTGATGGACTGGCCACTTGCTTTGTGCATTTCTGACTGTCACAAGGACTAGAGTTCCATTTAGAGTACCAATGATGCAACTAAACTCAAGCAGGCTTTGAGCACATTAAATTCAACATTTGGATATCTACGTAGAGGTGCTAGAAACCAGGAAGAGGAACTGGATTCACAGTATAACCACAGCCAAAAAAACCTACTTAAGACTGAGCTTGCAGTGCCTAAATTCCAATATGACAAAAGACATAAACGCATCACTTATAGCAGAGCAATGTGAAAGATAAAGTGATTTTAAAAAAATTTTATGTATATATATATATGAACAGTACTCTGACATCAAGAAATCTCTGAGATGCAAGCATTTAGGAATATTTTCCTTCAATATTAAGTTCTTAAAAATTCATAAAATTAAGCATGTGTCCTGTGTAGTCCGTGTCTGGTGTTATGAGACACAAAGGAGGTGTATATATATACTTATCTGCTATTTACCCCAAAAGGTAGAGAAAAGGCATAAAGGACTCATTTTATTTCTTATATTAAATAAATGTGCTCTATTTAGCCATAGAGCGGCAAATTATGTAAGTAAATTTATCCCATAGACTAGTGTCGATTTTTTAGCTTTCTTTCTCCTATATAATTTCTTTAGCATTTTTAGATTCTTTGTCAAGTGACACCCGGTTTAAGTTGCAGTTGTTATTAATGATACAATGATATTATATTAATTGATATAACGATCAATAATCATTATATATCAGTTCCTATATCCAGCTCAGAGCTGCTTTTTAACATGAATGGGATATTTTGTATTCAGTGATAAGTTATGATTTTTTTTTTTTTCTGTTCTGTTTCTTTTCTTAGATACTGAAAATCAGTTCTTGTGATCTTAGGATGCTATCGGCTTGCTCACTATTGCATTTGTGACAGATGGTGGATATGGCTCACGAATAAGAGCACAACACAAAATATAGCCCATTTCAATTCTTTCAGAATGATTTTATGAATCTTTTTAAAGCCAGTATTTACATAAATATTGTTGAATGAAGTACATACAAAGGGTGGTGAAGTGAGAATAAGTATACTCTTACCATTCTGGTTCCGTATTTATTGACTTATTCAGAGCTTATTAGTGTTTTTCTCTGATAGATTACAGTGTGACAGCTGCCTGGAAGCCAATGAACAAGTTTTAGGACTATTCAGCTGGTCTTCTGATTGTTGGAAGATCTAGACTTCTGGTTATGAACAAAGTCCTATAAGATGGGAGTTAGGATTACACATTTTCATTTTAAGATAAGATTTCTCTATTCATCTGTTAGCAGTTTCTTTTACTTGATGCGAACCCCAACATAGTTCATGAATTACTGTATCCATTCCCACAGAACAGTTTGTTTCCCTTCTGGGATTCAAATTAATCTTTTCAGTTATATATTAAAAAGTTATATATATTTAAAGTTATATATATTAAAAGCTTTAATGTATTTTTGCATAATATATAAAATATCCACTCAATTTTGCATCAATGTATGTTGNGGAGGTGAATGGAGACGAGATGGAGGATTTGGGGCGGTGCCCTGAGTTCTTCTTGTTCTTTGTCTCCATCTTCTGCTGTGATGGTGGCACTTTTGGATTGCTTTAGAGTAGAAACTGACTGTCTAACATAGGTGATAGGTATTGGTATTTTATTGTACATATAGTACATGTAGTTCTTAGTATAAAGAGTTAATGCCCCCCCAAGGTCAGGGAGTTGGGCATTTGGTGGCAACTAGAGCGGTGACAAGTACACAAGCAGAGCAATGTACCAGATAAAAAAGAATAAACAACCTAGAAAAACAGAGCTGACCGATCTCGACTTCTTCAGTATCACGAGGCTTGGGAAACGACTTTTTCTAATATCTCAGGGGTCATTGCAACCCAAAAGAAACCCGAGAAATGTAATGTAAAACTCCTTTGCTACTATTGTATGAGATATGGGTTGTAGTTAATACTAGAGGGAAGATCATCATTTGTACAATATATTCACTTTAACTTTGCACTAACACAAAAATCAGACTCTTTACTTAAAGCTGCTGTTATTTCCCAAGAAATGTTAATGTATCTGGCAACCATGACAAGCAGAAAAAACCCTGGTGCCAGCATTATCTTTCAGAATATATGTGGACCAAGGTCATTCCCATGTTCCAGAGGTAAAGTATTGTAGATGCTACAAAACTGTCACAGCTAAGAACTGTCTTCTTATAAGTAGGTGATTACTTGAGGTAAAAACCTGAGTTCTGCATGTATGTAGTGCAAACTTGTCTGTACTTCAGTCTAATGTGAGTTATAAAAAGATGGGCAGATTTTCCAGCAGCTTCTTAGTTGCACATACTGGTTACCTGGTCTAGTTTATGCCTGTTAGAGTTTATCATTGCTTCTGGTACCTACGGAATGCATTTGTAGTCAGAGGTCCTGTACCCCCAGCCAACTCAATATAGAAATTCTCATTTAAAGTATGCCCAGGTCCTGTTTTCAGTCCTAAGGCTAACAAGAGTATAAACCCTGTTTTTTTCCCTCTTACTATCCTTGTACTGCCACCAGAATATTTTTTTCTAACAGGTACTCCTAGAAAACTTGTAGAATGCCAGAAGCTGTGGTCCTGATATGGGCAGTTTTTGCACTTCCTGTTATAATACAGCTCCACTTCTGAAGAGGTAAGTTCAGAAGGACAAAAATGACCCTTATTCCATGATTTGTCTTTGAAGTTATTTTGAATTACTTACTGAGACAACAAGCATTAGTGACAGCTTCTTTATCCTAGAAGATTGCTGTGAAAGCACTTCTTAGAGGGTAATCCCCTGTCAGTGCAAAACATAAACGAATTTGTCTTTGAGAATGTGAAGGATAGCATAAAGGAATTTAAGGCATTACCTCTCAGAGAACAAACTTAAGGCATTACCTTTCAGAGAACAAATCTAATTTAGATGCTGCCATGTGCACATTTAAGGGTCTGGTGTGTATGAAGAAATGCTCATGCATTACAATTTATAGCCATAAAATTTGTCACTGTGTTCTCTTCAAAGCAGGCAGATCTTCTAGGGGAGATGTAGCAGGGGTTGAAAATACAGAAAATGCAGTTATATTGCATTGGTACAACACAGATAAGGTAAACTCCCAGGCAATTGAATTCAATCCTATCTACTATTAATTGATTAGAAAAAACACTGCCATTATTTTTTTCTGTCTTTATACTTGTTCGTTTCTGGGGTTCTCTGACAGTTAGGACTTTCTCTCGTCTTTCAGGTATGCATTAGAAGTTAGAGTAGGGTAGGACAACAAGTCTAGTGGGCAGCTGTGACAGCTTTTTAAAGACAGTTTAACAGTGCAGAGGTTGCTCTGTGACAAGTGGACTCAGTAATAGTCATCTGGTAACTAGTTAATTACTGTAGCAAGTGAGCTTCCAGCATATCATTAAATATATAGGAGCAGAACACTAATGGGAACACTACTGTTATTTGTCACCCTTTTTTAACAGAATACAATGGCTCACAATTTCCTCCCTCACGGAGAATTGTCCCTGGAATTACAGAAACATCTATTATCACAGAAAGGAAACTATACCACCTTTTTCCAATTAATTGAACCAAATATTCTGTTCTTGAGAATTGGAATGAGACAAGAGGCCTAGCCAGATTTGGTTAAAGATTTATTTGTTGATAAGAGGAAGATGGACATTTTAAGTTAGTCTGTTTCAGCTTAGGACAGACCAATAAGGAGGCTCTTGAAAGTAGACCTAAAATAAGATAAATATTTATTTTTAGTTATAAACATTATTATTTGATAAAAAAGGTAAGTTACCATCGGAAATGACTGTTCACTCTTCCTACCAGGAGAATCAGTTAGGTCCTTGTAGCATTTTGTTTTGAGAACCTGACAATCTTCCCAGCAGGTTTGGGTGATCACACAGGGAAACAGGCAGGGTGGATGGATTGTCACAGTTCCCAGAGACACTGCAGCAGCTACAGTATAGTTGCTTCAACTACAGGTGACTTTTGTTACTATCCTTTTAACTGAACATAAAGAACAAATGCTGTATTCGGGACTCCTGGCAGTGCCTGCTTGAAAATGCATGCTAAACCTTGTGTTGCCTTTTTAGACATGAGGTTAACCCACTAGTTTCACAGATGCAATTTTACACTTTTTTTTCAAAGGGGGTGGGGTGTCTCTAAATACGTTCCCCTGTTATATATTCCTAAAAATGGAACAGCATGATGTGTGGTAATGTTGAATACAATTACTTTACCTTAAAGTTTAATTCAGGAATGTGGACATGTATAATCCTTCATTTGTACTGGTCAATCTGGGCTGTAAAACCAAAAAATCTTTTTTTCTAACTCATTTATACATGCTTCACAAATATTGAAATTGCTTCACATATTAAAAAATGTGTTAAATATGCCACCAACCAATCTGTGGCATATTTAACACCACTATGCATCATTTTAGTGTTTTTCCATTTGTTGCTGCTTCTGTGAAGCTGATGTTGTCAAGGATGTTTGATATTGTGATCAGTGACAGGCAAATAAATAGTCTTTGGAGGATCTGGGCGTAACCGACTTCTGAGGAAGTCTGTGACACAGCAAGGAAACAAGCAGTCCAAGATTCTTCCCAAGATCCAAACATGTAAGTTTCCATTTAGCCTTCTTAAACCAATACTGCTAAATGACTAGATAATTTATTTATATTTATGAAGAGGTAATGGTGCAGGGAAACCTGATTGGTTTTCATTTACATTTCTGGTCTTCAGTGATTTAATCCTAGCACAAGCCTTTCATTTAGCTGCTTAAATATTTCAACAATTAAGTTTGGGCCTTAGCTGTTTTCTAAGTGATGATCTTTTTGGTTAGTAGCATTGTGTTACCAAGACAACATAGTTGCTGATTGGTCAGTGTGTTTAAAACTAGAAAAGAAATAATGAAAGACTATAAGTAGCTAAGCACATCTCACTCTCTATGCATATATCATTTTAATGTACATAGAAAATCTTGCCCTTGTGAAATAAAAATCTGTTTCTAATCATCATAATGAAGAATGAAAAGAAAAAAATTAAAATCTCATCAAAGGGAAATTTGATAAATAGGATGTTAGCTTGGAAAACTGCAAGGAAGAATAGCTTTCCACTTCCAAAAATTATTCAGATGCTCAAGAGCAGTGGCTGAATGAATTGAATTTTACACACAAAATATTGTCATCCTCCGCTGCTCTCAAGTAATATAATCAGAAATTTGATGCTTAAGATACTCAATTAAGATATTAAAACTTAGGGCAAAATATAATTTTTTTAAAAAGGAAAAAAGAATGTCCTCATTCCGGGATAATTTTTCATTAAAAATTTTCTTCTCCATTAATCATCAGGAATTTTATTAGATAAATATATTCACTACTTGATAAACTAAGCAAGCACTAGACTAAGGGAAATTGTCAGGACAGGTTAGTAGCGATATCTTCAACTACCAGATAAGTAAAGGTCTTACACATGGCACTGCTGGCACTTTGAATATCAGATTTATGTCTTTGCATTTACAGAGAAGCAGAGTTACTAGGGAAAGCTTGAGAATTAAAGCCTTGGAGAAGTCTTAAATTAAGATTTTTAACATATCATTATCTGTTAGATTCTATACAAATAGTAATTTTTAGAAAATAAACAATCAGAGAAATTAAGAGATAACTCAAACTTTCTATTTTTTGGAAAAAAAAATTAAAAACACCTGAGCATGAAAAGTTGTATTGGAGTCAAAATAAATTAGCTACATCTGGGTAGCTCTACAAGGAATACAATATAACTTACTACCATTTAAATAATACTGGAAAAAATTTAACAAGGAAGAAATTCTTGGATGTTGTTTGTCCTGGTTTCAGCTGAGATAGAGTAAATTTTCTTCCCAGTAACTGGCGAGGTGCTGTTCTTTGGATTCAGTGTGAGATCATGTTGATAATGAACTGATGTTCATTAGCTTAGCAAGTGCTTACCCTGAGTTAAGAACTTGGCAGTGTCTCGTGCTCTGCCAATGTGGAGCTACACCAGAAGCTGTGAGGGAGCATGGCCAGTTCAGGTGACCTGAGTGGATCATTGGAAAGGGATATTCCAACACCATAGAACATCACGCCCAGCACATAAACTAGGGGCAGTTGGCTGAGAGACACTGAGCACTGCCCAGGGTTAGGCTGGGCATAATTCAGTGTGTGTTGAACAACTGTGTTGTGTATCACTTCTTTCTTTTTGGTTTTGTTCCTCCGTCTCTCTCTTTTCTTGCCATTACAATAGTTATTGTTGTTGCTATTGTTGCTGTTGTTGTTATTAATTTTATCTCTTTTATTAACATGCTTTCATCTCAACCCATGTGTTCAACTTCCCTTCTGACTCCCCTCCTCACTGACGGCAAGCGGATTAGTGGGTGTATGGTACATGACTGCTGACTGGGGTTAAGCCACAACACTGTTTTAAAAGCAGCCTGAAAATATGAACTTGAGTGTGGTGATTCATTTTCCTAAATGTTCTGTTCACCCCAAAATGTATGGTTCATTGCTGAGTTGTAAGCATTCCCCAAACTGTCATTGTAACCCCTGCCCATCACCTCATCGTGGATGTCTTATGGGTTTACCCAACCTCTCCTACCTCCAGTATCCCATTGGTCCAAGCCTTGGGCCTGCCCCCGCTCGCGGGGTCACTCTTAAGTGGATGCATGAGGGATTATCGGGGTCTGTCTAGGCTGTCTGGTCTGTCGCTCTATCTGGTCTCGGGCGGATCTGGCATTTCTCTCTGGAGGCTCTCTGGGTGGGGGCCGTGCCCCCATCCTGGGGTGGGAGCCCCAAATAAACATCTAATCAACACCCTCAGAAGCCGTGTCGTGTCTTGCCTGCCAACATGCCGCTCTCAGCTGCTGCACAACCAAGAGACTTCTCCCCAAAGGCTCCGGTAAGGCTCTTGTACCTCCCCTTCCATCGTGGGCCCAGAGGTATGTTGCCCTTAACCTCTGCAGCTGCTAGCTGGGCCTGGAAGGAGCAGAAGAACTCAACACTTGAGTTGAACCTTTTTATAAAAGGGAAAAAAGCCAAATGAAAGTTAATATAATTTATAAAGGAGTGTGATACTTTGTGATTTGTTTGTCATTTAGTGTGCATTTAGTTCACTAGAGATTTTTACTTGGTGGAAACCATGAACTGGATGAATACAGTGTGAATCTTCAATATAAAATAAGTCTGCCTGTTAGTCTTTTCTCAAATTAACTTTGGACCTTGAAAAAACATTCCAAGACCACTTTGCCTACCTTGTGGAACTTCAGTATTATCAAGCTTGATAATCAAATATTTTTAATGCAGAACTTTGAGTTCCATTTACATATATTAAAGTCTTCCATAAGAACTTTGGAAGCACTGTTCTACAATCAGAGGTCCTTCACTTCTGTGGACTTTATTTCCAAACTGAGCAGCAGAAATTCTCTTATTTAAAATTTATTGACAACTGAGCATCAAAATCTGCCTCTTTTAAGTCTAGTGTGTTTCATAGACTTCAGTGAGACAAAACTTGTTTGGGGTCAGAAGTGGAGCTAAAATGTACCCAGAATGTTTCATATATAAGGAACCTACTCATCACTATATGAAATGTTCAGTTGAAGTCACCAACAACACAGCCAAATCCAGGAAAATTTGCATAAGTGGAAATTTTAGGCAGAGTGAAGGTATCAAGGTGAAGGTGCCCTAGACAATGATTAGCTTCTGGGCACATCCTCTTCGTTTTGGTATAAAAATTTCTGTGTGAGGACAGTTTCCGAGATTTTTTTTAATCAGAGTAACATTGTCAGATCATTGTTGCAAAAGCCTCCTCAAGGTGAGGAGGAAATTCAGTCTAGATCTCACTGTCAGTGTGAGGGCTTTAAACACGAAATGTTGTGTGAAAGCTGGTACTTCACTACCAAAATAAGACTACAGCCCTACATAAAATTACAATTCTCCCTCTGTTTTATGAAAGAATGGCTGGAGATACATTTATGGTACATGAACCACAAATAACTTCTGATTAACATATTGGTGACCCTTCTGGGGTGACTCGTGTGTGATTTCTTCTATTGAAACTGATCTGCTACAATTAAATTCAGTTGCTGTTGGATGAGGTTTTCTTCAAGAAATGCTCAGCTTTCCCAGCCCAGAGATTCACAGAACCTCCACTGAAGGAGGCAAAGCCTGTACAAGAATGATCTAGAAACCAGGCTCAGAATCATAATTTTTTAATATTTTTTTGACATGAACACTTTGCCTGTAATTAGAGCTCCTTTAGATGCATCTCAGGAAAGATTACACCAGGAAAGAATACTCAATGGAAAAATGTTTCTGCCTGCTAGACCTATAGATCTCAGATAACAATTGATCACCAGAGGACAAATATTAAAAGTAAACCTGACCATTTCTCAAATGTCAAATTACACATGAAGGACACTTTTCAATAGACTAGTGCCATAGTTTATGCTTATGCTAGGTAATGTTATCTAGAAAATGCTGCCTAAAACAGTATGTTCCCTCAAGGAATCTGCTCCAGGATAATTCTCTGAATTTATCTCCATTTAAATTAAAAACATTCCAAGAAGACAGATTCCAAAACTCTTCTTGTAACCTTTACAGTTGACTTGAAATGCATTGTAATTTTACTTGGATTTTGTTTTCAACTTATTTTAACGTGTTTTTCTATTAACATTACATTGATCACTGACATCAAAATAGGTGGCATAGTTTCTGAAAAAGAAGTTTAATGGGTCACACATTTAAACCAAGATGGACATAATAGTCTACATAAATTAATGTATTATCTTATAGCCATTATAACAGTGCATTTATTTTATGTACGTCATAACATCATTACCCTCTTGAAGTGGCCTATGATTCAGCAGCTGAATGTTATTGAAACTGGCTTAAATCTACTTTTAAAATAGATAAATATACCACCACACTTTAACAAATTCATCACTGTAAAGCATTGCTTGATATTTATAAAGTGGAACAATACAGTCTAATGTTTTAATTTGCTTAGGCTTCAGATATTGAAGGGATGGCTGATTTAGTAAGAGAGCACTTACTATGTTTTACTTTTAAATTATTTTATGACCTCTGCAAGCAAGAGATGTTGTAAAATGTGTGAGTTGTCTGTATAATTCTTAACCTGATTTTGTAGTAGAAAATTATTAACCTACCTGAAATGGTATATAAGCTTTGGCAAAATTTCAATAAAATCGAATTCTGATCACCAAATCAGTCTTCCCATCTCTCCATCAATCATCAATAAAAAATAAAGATTCCCATCAGAAAATACAGCAACATTTGCAAACATTTTCTAAATATGACTGAAAATACTGGGTTTTCTCCACAAAAGAAAAAAAAAAGTAGAAATTGCATAGAACAACTTTGCCATAAAATATATATTCATTAGCTCCAGCACTTAGTAATCATCTGGCTCTCAGCTCCAGACATTAATATCTTTAACATTCAATATTCATGCCATGCTCCTATAGTAGTAACTTATAATAAAAATACCAGGGGAATATCAACTGAAACACATTAACTTAATAACATGTTTTTTATTTGAAAGTAAAACACTTAAATTGTGTCAAGAATGTATTCTTTCAAATTGCAACTCTCAAACGGATGCTCTACTGCATTTACTCCCCTTATAATTGGCATGGAAGTAAATGCAGATTTTAAAATGGGAGTTGAATAACATAAATAAAAAGGATTATGTTAAAGTTTAAAATACCACTTTATAGACAGTTATCTTGGTAATAATCATGACTTTTTCCAGTGTGTTCATTGATCACACCATTCTCACCCAAATACAGATTTCCCAGTAGATCTGGAAAAAAACCTCAGTCTGGTAACAATCTGTGTCACCCTGGTTTGAGGATTTTTCTAAACCTTCTGAATTGTGTTTCATACTGGAGTCAGAATTTCTACTTTCCCACACCTGTACTGTAAACAATAGCTTTGTTTTCCTAACTGTCCTTTGTTTACATATTTTTAGGTAGGAGGAGAGAGTAGATTGACAGTTGTCTTGACCAACATGGTTTGGGGGGTGGGATTTCATCATCCAATCCACAGGCACCTTTGGAAATGTATAAAATTGAGTTTTGTAAATAAACTAGCCTCTTTTTCTGCTTGCTCACCACTGTGCCTCATGAGGTGCTTTCGTGTCATATTGCGGAAAATCTGCTTTATTTCAAAAGGAGCTAGTTACATGCAGTAAAATACCAAAGGGGGGTTGGATTTGGTTTTCATTTTTCATACACTCCAGTGCTAAAGATTTTTGTGTGACAACACATTCCATTTTATGGGTGCTTTTAGCTAGCCTAAGTAGCACTGGAGGCAAAGGAGTGAGATCACTGCTGCAATTATAAAAAGGAAATACTAGAGGTTATTTTGCATAAATTAGATTTATTCTGATTTCCTGGGCTTGGTATTTAAAGGTCTGGTTTCACCTTCTATTCAGTGTAGGTCACTTAGAGAAAAAATTTATAGTAGTAAAAATGGTAATGTACAAGGAAAAAAGGCTCCAGAGGCTAAGTCTATCTAACTGCAAGATTGTCCAATTTACAACATACGTTTTCTTCTGATCCTGAAAGTGCATGTCTAAAACTGTCAAGTTTCTATAAACAAATACAGAAAATTTGGAATTGTTTTCACAAGAGTGAAAGTCAAAATATGGCCTAGAAATCTTATTTCATCTTTAGCAGGTCAGCCCCTTCGGAATTTATTATTGTAACAGTTAGGACTAATTGAAGCCCTGACAAATTTGAAAGTCATCTGCCTGCTTTACTCATGTTCCTGACAAAATGTTAGTCTTTTAACTTTACTGAAAGAAAAAACTTACTCTGTTTTCCTTTCATGGAAAATAGACTTTTTGAAGTGCTGACTTAATTTCTGATTCTCAGTTAAGGTTTAAAAAAACCTCCCCTTTTATTTGTCAGTGTTGTACATACAGATGTGGTTTCAAATTTAACTGAAGAGAAAAAGCAATTTACAGTGTTAGCGTAGGGTTGAAGTGATTCCTAAAATTGCAAGAATTGTAAATGGGTAACTGGGGAATGGAGAACTGAAACTGCTAGAAATAGGACCTTGGGACAGAACACTAGCTTTGCTATAATTATAGCTATTTTTTCAACTGGATCAAGTATGACTCTATCTGGGTAATAAATCAGGGAAGAATACCTATCAGGTGATTTTTAGATGAAAGGTTGTTGGTGATTGAATATGATTACTGTTTGACGAAAATCACAAGAATTCATGGTTGGGCAAAATCAATACGTACAATAGAACAATATGGGTTTAATAATTAATATATGTTTATATAATAGAAAGAGTATAAAAGCTTGTCCACTGCAGATCAATGTTGGAATCAGATTTGGGCCTGTACCCCAATTCCCAGAGCTCTTAATGAAGCACATAATCATTCTGTGATTATGTATTTCCAGCACTTTTAGCAGAGAGAAGAAAATCTGTACAGGTCATATGGCACTACGGATAACTTAGGAAAAAAATTAGAAATTGCCCATAATTTGGAATTTATACAGAAGTTTATTAGTGAACTTGAAGACATACATTTATTGTTTTGTTTTGTTTTGTTTTGTTTTGTTTTGTTTTGTTTTGTTTTGTTTTGTTTTGTTTTGTTTTTCATCTGTTTTCTACTTGAACATCAAGAATTAAATACTGTCTGGGTGATATAACCCACCAGAAGTCTAATCAGTCCACTGAGTCTGTGACTGAAAAACAGGACGGTATTTCTTTGTTGTAGTTATTAGACAGCTGAAGCTGACAAATGGGGAATCTTTCTCTATTCCATGTTATGATACTTCAAAGAGCAAGATCATCTACATACAGACATACATAATCTTTTGGTGTATTAATATAAGGTCGCAATTTACTCACATGGCAATTACTAAGAATTCTTAATATACATATGGAAAATATTTTGAAAACAGAAAGAGATTCAGCAGTTCAAGAAATAACTTTTTTCACATTTACCTTTTTTTGGTCCCGACTGAAAAAAGCATTGCTGTTCAGAAAGTTGTTATTATGTCAATGATTCTCTGTATTAGATATACATGGGAAAAAAAAAAACACCCAAACAGTTGTGCAAGTATTTAATTCTTATATGTTAAAAATAAAACGTAATATAAAATTTAACAAGAAGGTAAATGCTTTAGTAATAGTTTGAATAAAATGTATGTGGCAGATGCATCAGAGGATTTAGTTGGGGAGGTTGGGGTTGGGCAGAAAATTCAAACATTTTAATATTAAAACAGTGTGTTTAGATTCTACTTAAACCTCTATATGTTTTTGAGTTATTATTGAGACCTTATGTATATTTAACTGCCAGGGTTGTAGTTCATTCCCATCTTGATTTTTAGGATCTGACACAAGAGATATTCTCGGAGTATGCTTTTTTGGAAACTGTTCAAATAAAATAGAACATTACATTTGAAAAGAATCCTATTGCAGTACTATCAATATCCCAGTCTATTTTTGCATTTTTGGTCTGTACTTAGATGATTGGATTAGCACAATTATTTCCTTATTAGTGAGAATTAATTAAGAAGCAAGTACTTTAGCTTTGGACTATTATCCATCCTTCAGTCTTTAATCTAGGCCCCAGGGCAGAAAACATGTCATCAGTCAATTGACCAGCATTGATGATTAGGTGCTTAGGATGGCACGAAATCCAAGTGAGATGTGACTTGATTCTGCCAGTTTCGGCTCATGTGGTAAGAACGAATTTAGATTGAGATGGCTTCTGTTATATTGGCTGGGTGCTGCTCTGCTTCAGAGGTTTCAGTTCTTGATTGACTAATTCAACAGCTTATTAATTTTTTCCTTATAAGTAATGTTAAATGTTGATTAAATATCTGGTCTACGAGAGTCCTTCCAAACTCTCATGGATCTGGTAAAAATAATGTGATACGTGTAGTCTCCTGCTTGTTCCAGTGTATGCATTTTATCAGGTTTTCTTGAAACATAGAAATTGAATATGATTTTAATGCACAAAATTCCTCCTACATTTGGCATATCTCCTTAATCTGTATTTATTTCTATAAATATTGGGCCACATATGCACCCTGTTAGTATTTTTGGATTGTGACTAGAACTATGCCATTTTAAAAGTATCTCCATCTGTTCTTCAATTAACTCATTTAAAAAAATCACTAAAAACCAAAATCCAAACCCGCCTGAGAATGAATATGAAGAAAATATTATCTGCAAGGACTAAACAATATCCTAAACATGCTGCTTTATTCTGAAATCCTTTTAAACATTTTAACAATAATAAAAAAATCCCCTCTATCCAAACATAATAAAAAAAATTGATGAATGTAATTTTATACAGTCATAATGTATACAGATTGCAGCAATGCTTGGGTCTGTCTTCCTTCATGTGCTTGCTATTTTGTAAGCATAACTAAAGGACCTAAGAACACTGAAGATTAAACTTGTCTGATTTTCTCTGCTGCCTGCAAAGTCTGGTAGAATCTTTTCTGAAGTACTATTTCTGCCTGGTGGGTTTCTCCCCAGCAGCTGGGGTTCTTGAATTTCAGCTTCTCTCGAGCCATTGTGAGGTCTGTCCTCACCAGAACGGTTTCTGTCCTCGGCTTCCCAGAGTCAGTGCTTGACCAGCTGGGGCAAAGCAGTTTTCCCAGCTAGTAAATTCTTCAGGCGACACGGGAAAATAATACGAGAATCTGTGATCTTCCAGACAGGGTTTATTAGC
>VYXD01009683.1:348395-396842 GCA_013397195.1 Hylia prasina | reverse complement strand
GGAGCGGGAACGGGAACGGGAACTGGGAGCAGAGAGCTGGGAACCGGGAGCGGGCCGCCGGTGGATGCCATCCCGCCGCCGCCTGAGCCGCTCCACCAGCTGCATCCCCGGCCCCGCCGCTGTCCCTGGTGTCCCCGGCCCGCGCGGCCCCTCGGCCGTACGGGAGCCCGGGGATAGCGTGGCCGCCCAAGGGCCGCGCGGTGCTCCGCATCTCTCGGCGGGGTCCCCGGGCCCNGGGCCAGGGCCGGGCTGCGGGTCGTGTCCCGCAGCAGCGTCACCGGGACCTGCGGGCATCGGTCGGGAAAGGAGGAGGAGGGCTCCCGCTCTCCCCTTGCCGCCTTCCAGCGCCGGGCTTTAAATACTGGGAGGATGAACACGTTAAATGATACCGGGCTAATTACGTGGTTTAGGTCTGCTCCGCGGCCTTTCGGAGCAGCGTTGAGTCTCCTCGGCAGGAAATTTAAAGTCGGAGCCTCCAGCGTTTCGTTGAGGTCCTGTGACCTGTCTGGATTGCAGTGGTCCTGTAATTTGCTAGTGCGTTGCAGCGACGGGACGTGCCCGCCAGCGAGCAGCTGGACAGCGAGTGGAGCTGACCCTGTCGCTTCTGAGGTGGCCCTGGTCACCAGGCGTATGGCTGCGGCTGTCCGATGGCACCATCGGGCAGGTGCGCTCTCGGCATCGGGAGCAACCCGTGGCGAAACCATGGCGCTGTACTGTGGCGGGTTTAGTTGAAATGGATGGTGAGTTTTACGTGGCAGTAGCAAGCAATGCGGACTGGTTTAGAACGGCAGCTTCTAAGTGTTACTGGAGTAGTCGTGTAAGGTAAATTTTTAAGAAGAAGCAAGAGTTCATGGTGGCTCATAAGAAAATAGTCTTCAAGAAAACCGGCCTTGGGGAGGAGGGGGCAGCAGTTTGGTCCCTGATGGGCTTTCTACTCGGTGTGTACCACTGAGGGATGTGGGATGAAGTTTGTTTAGATCTCTTTCCCTCGATCCTGATTAAGAAAAGATAAACTGTGTTTTTCAGTGTGAGAGAGAGCGACAGTGTGCCAGACTCCTGGCACAGCAAAGGTGTGTGTGCAATGTTAGATCTGCAGGAAAGGAGCCCAAATTTAGATGGTTGTTCTGATACAGTGGAATCACAGAGAAGGGAGGGACTGGTGAGTTACCTTGGGTGACTGCATTAGGTGTCTTGTATACATAGCAAGGCATTAGTGAGGACCATGGTTTTTTTGCTTAATGAAAGCAACAAATAAGTAATTTGTGTAGTGTTACAGGCATTTCAGTGATCATAAGGGGACCCACGCCATTCTTACATCTTTTAAAAATGCAGCCCCACGTGCAATAAAGATCCGCTCCTTCAAAGCCTGTGACTCTGTGAGTGTAGCTCTGGGTGCTCCCTCACTGATGAATAGTGTTTGTGACACCAGTGGGACCTGCTACAGTAGTAAGTTGTGTCTGACTGAATGTTCATTGAGATTTTGAAGGTGTGACCCAGAAACTCTTTGTGTTTATAGTTTTATAAAAAGGGCAGATATCAGGTCTGCCTAAAACCCAAAATACTTGTTGTCATATTTAGGACCTATAGCAACAACATCTATTGGGTATTCTCACGTGTGTTTCTGCTTCCTTTTAGTTTTCATTTTAAGTGATGTAGTTACAGACAAGGGTGTCTATTTCAGTTTGAAATTGCTTATTTGGTACTAGACAAAAGTACACAAATGTAATTTAATCGAAATGATGGGAGCCGGTTGCAAAAAGATGAATGCTTGTTTTCCTCTGGAGATGCAGGTCTCCTGTGCCCAAGTAGTTATGTGTTTCTGCTGTGCCCAAGTAGTTACGTGAAAGGCAGTTTCCTTTGTATCAGCAAAGGGAAGCAGCTGATAGTCTTCAGCAGTGTGTGTATATCCTAGGCAATGGTAGCTCAGCTTTGGTGAATCTCTTTTTCTTATCTAATATGAATTTACTTTTCTCAATGGGTGGGTTGCTGTGTGCCTCCAACAGAACAGGAGCTAGCAGTGTTGCATAGTCCATGCAGTTTAAATCTTTGTATTGCATTATTTCAGGAAGGCTTGCTCACGGAGCCAGTTTTACTGTGCAGACATTTCCCATACAGCTGTAACAAGGCATCTTTCCTGTGGAGGAGGCTAGATGGGCACCCACAGTGGTGTCAGTCTGAAAATGGACTGGCTGTAGCCCAGCCAGTCTCTGCAGATGTTAGTTGGCTGAGCTTATGCTTTTCTCTGATCCCTCGGCAGTGTAGACATGACCTTTTTCTTAGGGCGATATTCAGGAATACAGTTTTTCTGCCTTCCTGACAGAAGACAGCAGATAATGGAAAATATGACATGCAGAATAGCTTGTTGTCAGTTTTTATTTCCCCCATCCTGTGCTTATCTGGTTGAAGCAAACTAAATGTGACTGATTGTACCTGGAACATCATATTTAACCTGTGCATGTAACTGATCTGAAGCTTCGGGTTGTGTTCAAGAAAACGGGAAGTTAAAGCTTTCCTAATTGAAGCTGTGTGTTTCCTGGTTTGTGCAGGCAGTAAGGAAAGAAGATAGCCCTTGCCTGGAGCTGCAGTGCAGCAAGTCTGCCAGTAACACTTCACACATTGTCCTTCTGAGAGCGAGTCCAAAAGAGTGAGCCAGCTTGTCTGTAGGGTATGGGTGCCAAAGACCTCCTCATGTGGCAGCAGTTCCCTGCTAGTGAGGTGCAAGGTTTTAGAGGCAGGGTGCAACTAGGTGCTGGCTCACTGCATGGGAGCGCTGGCGTGTTAACTCCTGTCACCTGCTTCTGGCTGTGCCCCCGGCTTGGGGGCTGTTTGGGAGTGCCTTTGCAGACTGGAGTGAGAGATTTGTCTAGGCTTATAGCCACATACCTCCTTGCACCACCAGGTTACAGGGTGACCGTACAGAACCGGTGCTGTTACAGGAGAAGAGGTAGGAGTGTAAGAGGAGTGGGAAAAAAGAAAGAGACGATAGGCATGGGAAGGTAAGAAAATGAGAGGGAAGGGTACAGCAGCAGAGTTCAGCTAGAAAAATGTTGGGAAACGCTATTCCAGGAGCAAGTAAAACAGCAAGTAAAAAAAGGACACCGAAGACTCACTTATAAGATCCTTTGACAACAGAGGAATGTTGAATGAGAGGAAATGCAAGGCCCTTGTTGATGTTTCTGCTCCCGGGCTGCTGGTGGATGGTGTGTTTGTCATGTTCATCTGTGAGTTTTGCAATAATGCAGAACTGACGGGGTGACCAATCTTAAATGTGATGCAGCATGCAGAAGTTAAAACAAGTGGGCTGAAGCTGAACCAGTGTGAGTAAAGGTAAAGTACTATGCTATTGAAAAAAAAAGGTAAAAAAGACATTTACATGCTTAGTGGGAAGGCAATATTACCATACCATAGATACAGAGAGGGCTGTAGCAGGTGAAAAAGGTAGTAATGTGATATGCATCTTGGTTCTTTGCAGTGGCCACTTGAATTACTGATGTCCAATGTAGCACAGAATGGATAAGGAAGATATTATATGTGGTAACTGGTCTTGTCTTGAACTCTCCGTATTTCAAAAGATAGGAGAATTAAGGTTTACACACAGAAACTGTATTTTTTATGGCAGTAAGGATCCCTTCTGCTTGCCAGTGCTAAAGTGAGCAAAACAAGAAATGCTTAGTTTGCCAACTCAGATGTTCTTTGCTATGTTTCAAAAGCTTTAACCTACCACAACTTTGAACCTGCAGGTTTTTCCGGTTCTCTGAAGTAGCAGCATACGTTTCTTCTAGTTGTGATTTTAATTTTGCAGGATAGAGGTGATAATTTTTTGGTCCCTGTGTTGTTAATGTGCTATTTTAATGTATGCCCTGCGTACTTTCTGTAGTTGGCTTAGGGATCCGCTTAGGTGTAGTATGTAGATTTAAAATCTGAATGCCTTACAGCCTTCATACCTACATCTTTACCTACCGCTATGTAGTAAGGCAGAATAAGAAACTACAGGCAGGGGAATAAAATCAGAAAGTGAGTGGCTTATTCATGCTTGTGAAGGGGGGGCTGTAGCAAAACCAGGTGAGAGCCAGATCCTGTGATAGACCATCTTGAGTGAAAATGTATGTCTGGTAGTTAAAGTGCTCTTTCTGCCTTGAAACATACTATTGAGAATATTTTTTTAGACTAGAAGGGTTCTGCCAGCTTCTTATTATATTGAAACTTTAGAGCTGCAGCTCTTTCCTGCTCTGCAAAACATATTTCTTATGCCATGAAAGTTGTGTGGTTTTTAAAATTGAAACTAAAAATAATACCAATTTTATAGAGAAACATTCCCCTTTAATTTTTGTCTTAAAAAAAAAAAAAGTTGATAAAGGACAAATTGAGAATTTGCATTCCCTGAATCTGGTGGCTTGCTGTTTTAAGTCCTGAGTCAGCACACAAACTGCAAAGCTGTCTAGAAGACCAGGACAGCTTCTCCTGTTTTGTCTCTCATAAGGCTGTGCATTCAGGATAACTGCAATGCTGTGGGAAAGCATGACATCCCCATCTGTTGTTTTCTGTTTCCTCTTGCAGTCTGTCCTGCACGATTGCTCTTTCCTTCCAATGCTTAACTGTAGATAGGTGGCAATGCAACAAAGATGGTATGTTCAGGATTAATATTTGTCTTTTGACATAGGTTAAGTATCTTGTGTGTATTTAGTCTATTGGGAAACTATGAGATTGAAGTCACAGAATTGCTCGGTTTCCTTTGCAGCTCTGGTAGTTAAAAACTTATCAGTTATTTTGTAATGGTTCATTACTTAATGGCAGTTTTATAAAGTACCTTCTATCTCTGATGAAAGACTTACTAAGATCACTAACTTTGTGATGAGACCAAGTCAGATCCAAGTCTGACCTCAGTCTTGGTGTCCTTGTGATTTGTGCCCTGTTTCTACATGTTGCCCCAATTTTGTCACTCCTCCATAGTGGTCCACTGTTTTTGTACCTTGGACAGTAACTACATTGTCTTTGCTCTCCTTTGCTCAGGCTAGCAGCTGACAGGCCTTTTGGTGTGGGTGCAGTCACGAGATAACTCAGACTCTTAGGTCGGTCTTTATTGCATTATAATTTATTTATACAATACATGTCTATTAGTTAAACAGAAATGATACAGACATTAACCAGGAAGCTGTTACCATCTGCCCTGAGAGACTACATACCACAAGCATCAGGAAAGGGAAACCCCTGTAGATGTAATTCAGAAAACATGGCCTTATTTTCCTTTCAGTTCTACTAATGGAATTCCTCTGGCACTGTTGAAGTTGCTTCTTGTCTACACTGATGTAAATTAGAGGACTGAGGGGTTTGTGCCTTGTGTGTCTGCATCTCTTTTGAGGCTGTCACTCTCAGCCCGATCCAAGTCCTCAGGATGGAGTTTCTAGATATGACAGACATCTTTGAGGTAATTTTCCCCCTCCTCTTTCTCTCCTTAGGGAAAAGTTCCCTCTGTATGTTTGCACTCCTATTCAAATGTGTTCTTCAGGAAAGCATGACTTCAGTTAAATCTTCCTCTCTAATAAGATACTTCTGATAAAAATAATGAAAGTATGGTTTTAGTGTCAGCCATTTTTACTAAAGTCTTGTTCATGTGTGACCTCTTTTAAGTAAGAAATATTAAAAATAGAAAATAACGTCAAACAGTTGATGTTATAAACAGTTTTGTAAACAATTACTGTAAAGCATTGTAATGCAGCCGCTTACTCCCCTCATGTATAGAAAAATGTTATAAATCGGTTACCTTCTGGTTTTACATGCTCTCTATTCCCCTTTTCAAGGGAGGCAATCCAAGCCTGTGCATTTACCGTCAGGAAACACAAATTTGTTTTAAGCCTTGTAATTTTTTAAAGATTTCTTTATTCCATTTTTCTTCGGTATGGGAACTGAAAGTGTTGAAATTGCCTGACTTCAGGAGCCAGATGATTCAGGAGAATCTTGAGATGTTTGTGAGCCTTTTGCTAAAAGCAGATGCATAGCTGGTAATGTAGTATCTGGGCTGTAACTATACTCCTTAATGTAGCCTGAATTTCCAGGAGAAAAATGAAAAAAGTATGTGTGGTAGGCACAGTCTTGTTCCCTGCTCCTGGGGTGGCTGGAGGAGGAGGGCTGGCACCGCCGACTTTGCCCTGTGATAATTTGATCTGAGTCATTGGGTGTCCTGTAAGCACTGCCTTAACTTCTGTGCCCGCTTCTTCCCTGTTGCCTTTGCCATTGTAACCCAGGATTAGGTTTTTACCTGTTTGGGTTTTTAGCCTGAGTTGGCGTGGGGTTTGTTTTGTTTGTCATTTGTTTGGTTTTTTAGCTGTGTGTGGAGTCCCGAAAGTATTCCAATGGAAGTACAGCTCTCTGTAGCAAATTTGAGCCTGCTAATAATAGGTTTGCTTTTTTTAACTGCCTTTCACAGACCTGTTAGAAATGTCCCATTGACCCTCCAGGGTTTTGTAAACCAGGGGTTGGAAACTGCCATGCCAATGGATATCTGGATGAATCTGCAGGAGACTGCCAAAAATTCTCAGCATAGCTGGCCTGTTTTGTTGCACTCCTGCGGATCAGATAAAGAAAGCAATTTAGGCTTTGCAAGAGCCATTAGGAAAATACATATAAATACTGATATTTTCTTCTTATCTCTCCTTTGGCAAGTTTTCAGAAGCTTGTTAGATTTTGGCGGCATGGAACTGTGGCAGGAGAGGCATAGGTAAAAACCCCTTTCATTAGGAAACTCACCTTCTCTTACATCTCTTGCAAAGGAAGATTAAATATGCAGTGTTTTAATCTATGCATTTTTATGTACAGAAAAATGAACTAAAAATTATTTCTCCTGCAGTTTCTCTCTATCTGTCTGGAGCGGGTTGATTTTGTATAAAAGGACATCTGTCCTGTTGATCTAGATTGCCTACTTTAGCTGTCGTGAATATAGTATTACTAGTTACATATGTTTGCTTCCTTTTGATGATAAAAATTTAACTTTAGTGTTGCTTGTCGGCTCTCAGGGTACTCTATGTGTCATAAAAGGTGTTCAGAAGTATTTCTTTAAAGGAAATTAAAAAATAAACTGAAAAATTTAGGTCATAAACCTAAAAAAAGGTCCATGATCTGCCCTGATCTATCTTCTTTTTTATTATTTTTTCTCCCAGTATTGTTTTCATGTAATTTGCAAAACTTGAAATTCACTTAGTTCATATGACAAAATGAGAATGTAACCTCTTCCCAAAGTTCAGTGTTAATGGGCTTGTAATAGAGGAAATGGTTGCAATGTACATAGTAATGCTGTAGCTCTGCAAGTCATACCCATGTGCTTGACTTCACTAACATGAATAATTACATGAAAATCAGCAGGTTCAGGATGATGGTGGTTTTAAGTTTTACATCAGAACCTCAGGTAGCTTTCAGGTACTTACTGGGTGAAGGCCCACATCATTTGTTTGTACATTCTTAGCACATTCTTTGGCCATCACAGGCCATTAAAAACCAGATTTTTTTGACATGGCTTACGGCAGATAAAAAGACAGTTTATATAGGGTGTAATAGCATATTTTAAGTGTTCATTGTAGCAGGAAGTGGATTTTCATTTGTTTTGTTTACATTTCTAACTTATGTATTACATGTTTTTTGATTGTTCTCATATTGCCAAATGCATTCCGGATAAAAAGAGAAAAGGTTTTTGCTCTGTCATGTCATTAAGCTGAATTGATGTGTGTGTTGTCATTGTATCTCACACTTAGCTAGTGGCCTCTCTTGTAGCCTGACACCAAGATTAAGTCCTTAAGCCCTTTGCCTACATTGTTTACATATTGTTTGCTCTAGAGCAGGAGGAGCTGACATATTCCATCTGTATTTATAAATTAAGTTCATGTGCAGCATGATTGAAGGGCAAACCAGTTAGGGCAAGTTACTGCTTCCATCCTGCTACAACCTTTTTTTTTTGGGTTGTGGTATTATTTATCTGAAAATACCAAACTGGACAGCATAAACCAAAACAGATGTTTGTGTATATAAAAACAAGGAGTTTAAAAACCTCCACTAACCGGGTCATGTAGGAGAGAAGCTGAGAATGCAAGCTCCTATAGCTCACTCTTAAGATAATGAACACTAAAACACATATGTATTTCTCAAACAATGTATGGTGTTTATGTACTGATTTGTTTTGTTGCCTAATAAGGCCTCTAAAGCAAGCATTAAATGGCAAAGTACATTAAATAGCAAAATTGTCCTCCAGCCATAATCAGGGGCCTGTGTGCTGTCCTCTTAACTCACTGCAGAAATGAGTCTCCAGACTTTCAGACTGAGGAGGCCTGAGGGCTCCTTCCAGTTTCTCTTTACACAGTGACACGACAATCGATTTTTCTTCTTTTATTTTTCCCCCCTACTTTAGCTCAATGATACTTCTCAGAGAGAGCTGTAGAACTTTATTGGAGTGAAACCACTTCCTGCACTTGCAAGAGAGATTAATTTTTATTTCACTGCTCAAGTGTGCTGTTCAGGACTAAACCCACAGCATAATCACTGTGTATTTGTTCAGCTTTCAGTCAGTCTTTGCTAATAGTGACCTTAAGGTGACTTGTCAAACTGATTCCTTTGTTAAATAGGAATTTGCTTTTCCTGGGACTGTTTGATTCCTTTGCTTTGGGATACAAAACCTTAGGGGGAACAAAAAGGCTTAGAGTTTAGGCAAAAAATCCTGAGAGTCTGTGCTCAGGACTGTCCCACCTTGTATCAAGTCTAAACTTTCACTTGAAAACTGAACACCTAAATTACAGTTTTCTTTTTTACTTTTTAATGTAATGTGATGTTCTTGTCAACTAAACACTGTTGTCAGGTGTGTCTTTAATTATGTCGGTTTTATTTTGAGCTGGCAAACAAGCATAGCAATTTTAATAAGATTATTAAACAACACAGTGAAGGTTAACCTGTTTCCTTGAGGTAATGGAAGAATTAAGTCTTAGAAATATTTGTTAAGTCTGTGTGGGTGTATGAATACATAATTGTCCTTACAGAAATTGTGCAAAACGGGAGAAAAGGTATGTATGTACTAGTAGGTATAGATTTATCTGAGCTTAGACTGCCAGATTGTTTGGGTAATCACTGTGTACAAAAATTACATAGCTTGTCTTCCTAAATATCAGGAATCATGAGTCTAAATTATAGCTGTGGTTAAAATACAGAGTAATTACAATGTGTTATGTGAATTTTGTGGATGAGGAGTGGGTTTTTTGTTGTGGGCTTTTTTCTTGCCAAAGTAAATGACATCCTCACAAGGACATTTTCGTCTTGATATTTCTGTTCTGTGTGGTGTGTGTATAAACAGAAGACTGATATGCTTTAACATTAATCCACATGACTTTCTTCAGATTCATAAATTGTCTTAAATTCGCTTGGCAGCATACTAAATGTTCAAAGTGGAAAGATAAGAAAATACCTAATTCTCCTAGTTTATTTATACCAGTTGTGTTAGGAAACAAGTATTGGAAATTTGGAAACAAATATTATCTAGTTCATGTGCTCCTGTGCACCTGGGAGGTTTGTGCTCCTGGTTTTTGCTTCTCACTGTGGCCACAGCAGTTTCAGTACCTCTCTTTGTGTCACTCACACTCGGGTACACAAAGCTCTTCACTTCTGTGCTTGGATGCAATTAATCATCCAGCTCATTAATAACCTTATTCTTTAGCCATGAAAGAATAATTGTCCTCTTATGAATTTGGTGTTCTTAAAATAACAACTGAAAAATAAACTATCATCTCCTTCCCTGTTGAGATAGAGGCAGCAACATCTCCATTTAGGTTGGTGTTAGGCGGAGTAGAACTTTCCTTTTGTACTTGGCAGAATTTAGGCATAAAATTTGGAGAAAAGTTTGAAGTCCTAGGGATTTCTGCAATTCTTTCACTATGTTTTCTGTAAAATATATCCTTTTTTAAACAATTAAAGACAAAAATAGCTTTAGTGCGAACTTTTTTGGCTGAAAACATAATTAGTGGTGAACATTTTCTCTAAATTTAAATGGCATAATGAACACTCTTTTTTGCAAAGTCATGAGAATAAGCCTTACATTTTGAAATAGCAGGAGGCTGATACCTTCCATTCAGGGATATGCAATTAGGTGTATTTGGTAGTAGAATTATCATAGCCATTTTTGTAGAAGGTGTGTCTTTAGAAGGTGTAGTGTTATGAAGTGTTTAGAGCACTGAGCAAATACTCTGAGTAGAAGTGTCTTTGGAAGAGGTTGCTGGGTGTGTAAAGAGCTGCTTTCAAAGTGTAGCATTCCAGGTGTGCTCCAGCATTGAGTGGTGGATGGATTGAGTGCAGATGGATTGATCCCTTGCCAAACACTTAGGAGCACCTTCTTTGTTTTCTCAAAGGCATATATTTGGAGGGAGTTAAATTGAAACTACACAAGCATGGCACACATCTGGAGCATTACTGTTCCTGGTTCCAAGATGGATCTTACCCTCTGGGTAGACGAGGTGTCTGCAGAGCTGGAGAGGAGAGGACAGGGTCAGTGTTGGTGCTCTTGCTTCAGTAGAGTGGAGTTGGCTGCAAATCATGAAGGGGAGGCAAAACAAATGCCACTGAGGGATGGAGCAAATGTGGCAGGAGAGGTGTGGCAAAGCAGAAGATTTCCAAGGGATGTAAGGCCAGAGGAGGAGGTGAGAGTGGGAGACAGCTGTTGTTGGGAAATTATGTCCTCCAGCCAAGACTAGAAGTTCCTGTCAAGTCTTTTCTGGGTTGCTTCTTAGTCCATTCCTGTAAATCTAACTGCACAGCTGTTTGTTTTTGCACTTCTACCCCAAAACTGGGAGTCAGTGGGTAAGGAGACAGGAAACCGTTTCCACTTGCTCAGTTTCCCAGTATGTGTAGGAAAGACCCTTCCCCAAATCTGAAGCATCAAAAAGGGACCCTGCCAGCTGTGCCAGAACTTCTCCCCTCACATGACAGTGCTGAGTTCTTGCTTCAGTTCCTGATGTGGCAGCTCCTGTTGGCTCCTACCTGATGACTTTTTCTTCATTAAAACGCTTGTTGCCTTCCCACTTAGGGAGGTGTAGGTAGCACACAGGTAGACCTAGTGTGTAATTAAGCACTTCTTAAAAGCACTTAGAGTCTTCTGAGTAAGGAGTGTTCCGATAAGTGCAAGAGTGTGGTTTCCCAATCCATTATTTTGTGTTTGATTTATTTACCTTTTTTGCTTTCTCATTTCACTTTCTGCAACTTTCCCATGTGATGACCATGCCATTATGCAAACAGAGGTCTGGATGTCTGGCAGAGCAGTGAGCACTGTTTCTTACTCTCTTTCAGATGCAAGTATGGACATAATAGCCTATGATGATTACTCCAGTCCACCGCTTCAGAGATATTGAAAGGACACCTGAATACCTCCAGCCGGAAAAGTGTGTTCCACCTCCTAGCCGCGCTTCCCTGGGAACAATGTGGTTTATTCGAGATGGCTGTGGTATTGCATGTGCTGTCGTTACCTGGATGCTGGTGTTCTATGCCGACTTTGTAGTCCTTCTTGTCATGCTAGTTCCATCAAGAGATTATGTTTATAGTGTCATCAATGGCACACTGTTCAACACCTTGGCTTTCCTCGCTCTGGCTTCACATTTTCGTGCTATGCTGACAGATCCAGTAAGTATACACCTCTCTCTGTGTGTCTCAGAAAGAAACAGGCGGTGTTTTTCTTGTCTGCTAGATGTTGGGTAACTCAGTTGCTGAGTGAGTGGCAGATTTAAATAACTTTTGTGTGTCAGCCTGCTGAGTGAGGCTGCTGATGTGGTATGCTAATTTTTCGTCCCACTCAAGTTGGATGCTAAGTCAAGGACCCAGCATTAGATTCCTGATGTGTGAGCAGCTCCTCTTTCTGCACTGGGAAGGAGAATGTTTCTCTCTGATGCTGTTTTCTCCCCAGTGGCAGATCTCCTGTTTGTGGCTTGTTGTGTCTTGACAAACAGGCAAGCTGGAAAAGCTGGTTTTGGTTGTCTGCCTTGGCAAGTATTGCTTCAGCAGAACAGAGCAGAACATGTGTTGTTTTGAAAAGATGTGTTAGCATCTCTCATTCTACTGATTTTGTTGAGTGTATTGGACAATGCTGAAATAAATATGGTCTGAGCATGCTAAGAGATGGCAATTCTTAGACAAGTTGGGAAGAATTAGAATTGTGAGATCCCCATGTATGTATCCTGAGGACATTGCTTTGAGAGATCAGATCTGTGCTTTCTCATCTTTCAGTTTGTGACATAATAAAGCACCATGATGCTGATTCTGGTTGGCCTGTGATGGTTTATTTTGCTTAATAACCTCTGGACAGTAGACTCATCTTAAAACCCCATCTCCACTAGTCAGTGGAAGAAAAGACAAGCTTAGACTTCTGTCTCCTTCCTCACAAATGTTGTTGCTATTGGGAATGGTAGTGTACCTCTGATATTCTGTCCCTTCCAAATGTTATTTCCCCTTTGAAACCTTGTTAGGTGCTATTAAGACTTGACTATAATCCTTGTTTCTTAGATTCCAGCTCTTCCAAAAACCACAGAATAGCAGAAATGGCTTGGTTTGGGGTAAAGACTGTTGAATTGCATCCTACTGCTGCTGGGCAGAAGTGTAAGCAGTAGTTTAACCTCTGAAACTTCTGATGGCTGGACTCAGGAATACAGGGTTGCAGCAGTTTGTTACATAGTTTGTATCCTAAGGGTGGTTGTTAATTATTGTATGTTGAGTGATTTTTATGCTTAGGGACCTTCCGGTCTCTGAAATTATTTTGCAGAGTTAGCAGCAGCTCTTGTGAAACAAAAGCTGTATTTTGAAATGGACCAGGCAAGCAGTGTTGGAGAAGCAGACGCAATCTCTGTTGAGAGTAATTGGGAAAAGATATGTTAATTCCTAGTGTGAGGTGGGATTTATGTATGTGGATGGAGAGCCAGTGGGATTTTGTTTCATTTTTTTAATGAGGAATTCGGCTAAATAAAATGTAGGAGGAAAGATACAGAGGGGGGATGCACTAACATCTGGCAGACAGTGAGTCTGGGATTAGAGAAGCTTCCAGGACATGGGGAACCAATGGTTTATGTAGGATCAGAGTGAAACAGAAAGCGCTGCTGAGGCAAACAAGCAGAATTCTTATTATAAATAAATGAAGAACTCAGTTCTTCACAATTGATAGTATGTGTCCCGCATTTCAGGAACTGCTTCCAATGGGTCCTTCCTAAAAGCATTCCTGAAGTTTTGAGCTTCGCTGCATGCTGAAGAAAGAGAACATGAGTTGTAGCATTTTGTGGAAATTGGTTTTGGTAATTTTTAAATTAGTCAGGTCTGTTGGGAGTTTTTGTGGGAAAAACCCCCCAAAGACTGCTTAAAAAAGCCGTATACTACTGATTTAATGTACAGTTCTCTCACTTGTGTGTCATTCCTGTTTATTGCTGTTAGGAGGTTGTATAGATGTATTAAAAGGAGACTGTTCCATCGGAAATGTATTCAAATGTTGCACCTCTGGTTTTATTTCAATAAAAAAGCCTTAAATTCTTTAAAAGAATTGTGCCAATGTACCAGCAGTGATTTCATACACCATGTTTCATGGGTTTTTTTGTTGTTGTTGTTTTGTTTTGGGTTTGTTGTTTTTTGGGTGGTTTTTTTGTGTGTGTTTTGGGGGGGGGTGTTGGTTTTTTTTGTTTGGTTTTTTTGAGCAGAGGTTTCTTTGGTTTGGGTTTTTGGGTTTTTCTTGAGCAAATTTTTGTCCCTATAAAGACTGGAAACTCATGAATTTGGGCTCTTGTAGCAGCAGTATGTTACCTATTTAAAGATGTACTTTAAAGTGGAAATTGCACAGCTAAGAATGTTTTACCTGGTCTTATTCAGGTGTGACAGTTCTTGGTGTTCACTGTTGGAATGTTAAACCCTAATTTAAATAACAAATACACAATGGAAGCATAACTATAAATACATGAGTTGTTTACCAGCAGCTCTTAGTGTACACAATGGTTCTTCAGAAGAAGCTGCTTCTACTGGCATAAAACATCTGCAGTTGTCAGTTTGTGATAGGAAGCATTGACATGATAAATTTGTTGATGTGAAAAGAGGGATGAGGATTCTTAAATATTTTAAGGTTACTCTAGGATTACAAAAGACTAATTGCTTAAGTGGAGGTTTATTGATGTTTTTTTAAAAAAAAAACCAACAAAAGCCCTACCAAAATTATGTGTATGTGATTCCATATTTTAAGAGCACATTTAAATTTCTTTTCTGAATCTTCTTGCTCTTCTTGAAACTCTGTTGATTTTAGGGAAGCTTTTATTTCTTTTTCTTCCTTCCTCTCCCATATGTCATCCTGTTGTTAGCAGCCATAATGTCCACAAGTTAATCTCCTGGTTTGTTTATTTTTTCTGGCAGGGTGCTGTACCCAAAGGTAATGCCACAAAAGAGTTCATCGAGAGTTTACAGCTAAAGCCAGGACAGGTGGTTTACAAGTGCCCAAAGTGTTGTAGCATCAAACCTGACAGAGCACATCACTGCAGGTAAAGGCTTTTCTGGGGATGTCTATTTCACCAAGATCTCAAGAATAATTCACCAGTGTGCCTTGTTGTTGGAGTCTGAGACTGGAGTGGGTCACCTGAGGGATTGGCATACAAATTCTATTGCCAGTAGTACCAGACACATTTAAGCTTCTCAGAAGAAATCTCATATCTTTTTTGACAAATTTTCGTATATAGGAGGCTGGGGCTACTTTGTGCAAAGTGAGAAACACTTAAAATTTTTACGTGCTGCCTTGGTTCCAGACTTGTAGCTGACATTCCATAAATTTTCATGTAAACGTGACTTGAAAAAAGATATTCTATACCAAAATGCATAGAAATCCATAAAACATCTCCCAAAGGGTCAGTGTCTTTTCCATTTTTGTTTTTATTCACAAACCCATTTGTCTAACTGTGTATTCTATTTAGAAGTGATATTTAGGTTAAAACTGAAGTGCAGATAACTGTATATATTTTTTAAGGTTTCAGACTTCCACATTTTCATTGAGTACTGTGACTTTGTTTTGTGCTGTGTGATAGATCAGTATGCCTACTGATCTGTCATGTCCTTTCTTTTTCTGGTAGGATAAACTTCCTGGAAGAGAGTAACTGGTAGTGAGCTTTTTAGTACTAAAGGCAGTGAGCAAAAAAAATAACTACTTCATAAAATTCTCTTCTGCTTTTAAAGCAAGCGAACCTGCTTTCCAGTAAGTAGTTAATAAGTTTGCACTGGTGTCACTTCCTTACCTACTCAAAAACCAATGCGTACAGAGAGAGCTTGTACCTAGTGCTGATTCATGAAGTGGTCTTGTGGGGAGGGAAATACATGGTAATAAGCAAACTTGTCCTGCTGTCTGCTTTTTTCATATTTGTTTTCAGACCTTCAGTTTGCAAATGTTTTTCTTTTTTGTTGTTTTTGTTTTTTTAAAATTTTTATTTTAATGAAAATCAGGAGTTGGTTATTCAGCAGGAGCAATGTGATCATGCCTATCACTTATTAATGCTACTGTAAAATCCCCTCTGACAGCTTTTCAATTATGAATGAAACTTCACATCTAAAATGCTGTCTTGATGATGACTCACAGTGTAGGTAAATGAAAAAGACTCTGGCTAAACACAAAACCTTGTCAACATGGTCCTTTTTTTTGTCCTTTAAGATAATTTTTCAGTCATTAAGATTTGGGAAGGTGATCCACTGAGCACTGATGGTGTTGAAAATCTTCAGTCAAACTTTTTTTTTTTTTTTTTTTTTTTTTTTTTTTTTTTTTTTGTGGCCTAGGGAGATTTATTAGACTTTAACATGAAGGTTGGGTGTTTGCATCAGCAGGAGATACTGCTAGCTGTATGCCAGAGGGACCAGGGTGTTTTTGATGAATGTGTTATTTAGTGAGTCTCCTGTGCCCAGTAAACTATGCCTGCCAGTATTTGGAAGCTAGGTGGTTGAGTGGGGGAAAGTGTCTGAGTATGGGAAATCCCTGCTCCCTGTAGTGTTTAGTTGTGGTTTCTGTGTTTGCTTTTCCACCAGCTAGGTTCCTGTTCTGCCTGTCATCAAACTGTTTTTGGAACATGTACGTGGAATAAAACTCCCCTCCCAGCCTCCTCTCCTGTCTTTTCACATTTGTGGCTTGGCTGCTTCAGGTTGTCCCTCTGGGGAAGCAGGAGCTGTTGGATTGGGTTGCTGGGGTACTCAACTCTCCTAGAGCCCAAGGGAAGTGTGTGCACACCTGCACACAGGGGGGCATCCTTCTCCTTCACCACCTTCCTCACCTTACCCCTTCCTTTTTTTTAAATCACAATGAGAGACTTGTCTTACAAAGTACATTACCTGGCAGATAAATTGCTTTTACTGTACCTGCTGATTTGAGACCCCGTGTAGCTCCAAATAATTTAAAGGTGCTTGGTCTGGCAAAATGAGGCTTTTCTTGTTTCCCACTGCGAGTGGGGCTGACAGGTAGTAGGGCACCCAGGTTTGCCTGAGGAGAAGGAGCTCCTGATCTGGCCCCATGCTGGGAAGCTGGGGCCTGCCTGCCTGGACTTTCATTTAGGATCAGGCCTGTAGCAATTTATTTGTTTTTCAGGCATAGCACATATCCGTGGGGATTATCCCCTCCCACCAATTAAAGTGAGTGAAAGGCTGTTCTGACAGAGAGGTTTTCTATTACTTATCCATACATGCTGATAAGAACATGTTTATGTTTTCTTTTGAGTTTCCCTTAAGTGTTTGGGTGTTGAAGTTTATTATTTATGTTAAGGTCAAAATGCTTTTCGTTATAAGAAGAAAAATAAAATTAGCAGAGCGCTTTGTCCTTTCTGTTTCATTGCTGCCAGAATTGTTCTGGAATGGCTGTTTCCTTTCTGGGTCTGTTGTTTGTTTGCTTTGGGGTTTTGTGTTTTTTTTCATATTTGATTTCTGTGCTTGTTTGTACAATGTGGTATCAGGAGACTGACTGCCATTCGTCTCCTATCATATGAGAAAGCAGCAGAGAAAAAGACTTCCTTTATTATGTGAGTTGAAGCAGTTACTGACTAAGCAAGAGAATGATGTTCAGACAAAGTAATAATGTTTTAATTATTTGACTTCCAGCCACAATTTGCACGCTGGCAGGAATTTGAATTTTGATTTTATTAGTCTGGTTTTGTGAAGTGCTTTAACATCTAATTTCACCTGGAATGTATATTGTGGTACCATCTTCCTGACTGACTGCCACAGCTATTTTCTGCTAGTATGTGGCTTACCTTGATGTCAAGAACCTTTTCTAATGCCTTATTTAATTTTCTTTTTTTTGCAAGTTACTGCTACCAGCAAATGTTGGCAAATAAATGTTAGTCGGTTGTTAGCAACTCTGAAAAATATTTTAATTCATTACTGTCTTTTATATCTTTGTGATTTATGTTTGGTTTTAATCTGTGGACATTTTTGCAGGCCAAATAGATTCAAACTAAACAAAATAAGAGAGATTTTTTCCATCTGCCCGAATGTATTGTTCAAACCATATTTTGCAAAGAACCACTGATGTGTGGCATTAATTTTTGCAATGGTGGTTTGGTATTGTATGGTTCATTTTGAACAGGATGTCAAGTAAGCAAAACACAGATATAAATATGGTGGCAAGTAAATTCTTTTATGTTCAGATTTCACTTTTGAGTTTTTTCCTGAGTTTCTTTGTCCCCTGAACCCCTGTAAAATCTTGTGTTCCTGGAATGAAAAGTGCTGTTAATAAAGACCTGTGTTCTTTCAGTGTTTGCAAGAGGTGCATTCGGAAAATGGACCATCACTGTCCGTGGGTCAATAACTGTGTAGGAGAGAATAACCAGAAGTACTTTGTACTGTTTACAGTAAGTATTTTGCAGGTGATGCTTGAGGTTGTCCAGTGGGAAGTGCTGAAATGCAGTGCATAGTCTGTGAAGCAGCTCCCAGGGCTGGTGTTCTCTTCCTTTATATTTTGGAAGAACTTTATGGGGACCTGCTGCACCTTCTGTTTCACTAACTGGGGAACACCCTCCCCACCCACCCATCCATCCACAGCAGGGGGAAAAGGCATCACAGGAAGAATTTGTCAGGGGGTTTTGAGGTTTGTACTGATGGTTGTTCAGTACCTATTTTGTAATGTGAGTAGTGTATTGTGGTGGTGAGTTCTTTGAGAGAGGGCTTTGAGAGAGGGGCGATCCTTTTACATCAAACAGTGGCTGGTAGGGTCCCAGGCCCTATGCAGGGTTCCTAAACGTTATAGTTGTATGAGTATCTGTGTGGGATCATGTGTAATAATAGCTGTTTCCACATCTCAAAGAAGGAGTGGGAAGTCTGTGTTCCCTTGGATAAGAATTATCCACTTTTTAATTGCAAGTGGTTTATTTTTGCACTTGAAAACTAAGGAGGTGCTTGACTTTTTGTACTATATATGTGGCATCATGAGTAAGAAAACAGAAGTACAAACTTGAAGAGTGGATATTTCTGGAAGGTTTGAAATGTATTTCATCGAAGTGAACTGCAGATATCCCGTGGGAGTAGTGTGAACATTACAAGGCTGAGTTTCAGGGATGCTCTGTTTTATTAATAAATCTTTTGAGACATCTGTAGGTTTGAGGAGGAAGTATGTTCTCATATTACCAAGCAGAAATGAGGAGATTTTCAGTTGAATGACAGGCTTAGTGTTCTATGGTGTGGTTTGCAAGGATGTGGATTACAGAACAAAATTAATCCCATTTTTTTCCTATGAGCAAGTGGGTTTTTTTTTTACCTTGAGAAGTGAGCTAGGTGTTCTAGTCCTCTCAAAAGGATTTCAGTTTCTATTAAAACTTGATATCCTCTTTCAAGCAGACTGTATTTAAGACCTAATTTGGTTGAGAGAGACAAAATAAGGGTAGATGGTTCTTGGATATTCTTTTTGACGCATGGGGAGGTGAAAGAACAGCAGCATGCTTAACTTGCGAGGAAAATCAGAATGCTCCCCTATTGCCTTTTACTGCTTCCAGAGGTGTTTCTTTTTACAAAGTCTCTGTCACTTCTACTGTCTGCCTATCTTTGTCAGAGTTTTTAGGTTCAGAAGAGTAATTTTTTTAGTAATTTTTTTAGTCTTAGTAAATTGCAATCTATGTGTAACGTTGCACATAGCTGTTGTTCTAACTTTCTTTGCATAGTTTTTATTACAAAGCTAAGACCTCGTTTAAACCAAAAATTATTAAGTATGAAGTATTAAAGCCTGAGAGAAACTTTCCATGCCAATATCTGGATACAAAGGAGAAAGTACTTCTTAAAAAAGAAAGTACTTCTTAAAAAAAAAGATACCATTTTTCTTAACCTCATACTGGAAAACAGATCTGGTTAAAACAAATTAACTGTTGTTTCTCTGGAAAACTGTCGTGCTGTCAAGAGCAAGGATGTAAGCTTTGACAACAGGATACTTGTATCCTGCACAAGTAGCACTTGATGGGTGTTGCTGTTCCCTGGAAGTCGCTGAGGTAAGGACAGTAAGCTGTGTGGAAGGCCACTCTGGGACACAGGAGGCTGGGTTTTGGATCCAGCTGGCGTTGAATTCAGCCTTGTGTTCGCTCAGAGCTGTTCATAAGGAGAGAATGAGTCTGTGTAGTCGTGACATTTGCCAGCTTCGTAGTGCTTTTTCAGGGCACATGGGAGAGCTTGGTGGTTTTTGGAGTTGTTTTGTGGTTTGGTTTTATTTTGAAATCTTAGAACTATGCTTTTAAATAAAGTGTTAGGAAGATTTAGCATATTGGTCTTTGAACTCACGTGGCACCTTTATTACATCCTTTATTTTTCAGATGTATATAGCACTGATTTCCCTGCATGCTCTAATCATGGTGGGATTTCACTTCTTGTACTGCTTTGAAGAAGACTGGACAAGTGAGTATAAACAAAATACCTTATTAAAATAACAGATTGTCCTTTGAATAAGAACTTAAAATACAGTTTTCCTGTTTCAGAAGAATGCTATCAAGGTTCTGCTCTGCTATCTCTATTTTTTTTTTTTTCATCTTTTTAATGATCAGTCCTGGAACTTCATAATTCTTTTTGACCTGCTGGAATCTCTGTCCTGAAAAGTCCTGTTTTAACTTAAACCTGATAGTGCCTAGGAAAAAGCTGATATGTGAAGACACCTAAGGAGTATGTGTGCAATAACCTACTGTTGACATGAACACAGCACTAATTTCCTGAATGCCAACAAAAGATAAGAAGAATGTCTATGCTTTTTTTAAAAGGATACTGTGAATCATTCTTGCAAGACTGCCAGGAAAACATGCTAGCTCAGATCCAAAAATCCACCCTCACAAGAACAAACAATTCCTTTCCTCAGAAAAAAATAAACCCAGCAAACCAAAACCAGAGCCCAAGCAGCTCACAAAAGCGAAACCAAAAGCCTCAGCATTCACTCTGAAGTAGTCAGTAAATACATTTTTACAGTCAGTATATCTATGTTTCTAAAACCACAAATGGATATAGGAAATCCTCAGTGTAATGCAGTGTTGAACAGCAAGGTGGCAAAGAATGTGTGTGTACATGTATGTACTGCTTGTGAGGTTTTTTTGGAAAAGGAGGAGGAGTTTTTTTCCTTGGAATTTCAGTAGTGTTATTCAGTATAATGACTATTTGTTCATAGTACTGCAGAGGATACGCATATGAATTTGTTATGACAAGGTTGTTCTGCAGTTTAAAACTTTGTAAAACAGCTGCCAGTTGTCACTGAGAACATCTGCATTTGACTGCAGTGGCCAGGGCCATAAGGAAGGATATATTAAAAGGTAGTTTCCCTTATCTCCTTTGTCAGAGCCTGTTCCTGTGGGGAAAGCACTTTCCTACCTGTCCCAGGTTTAGGTGGCAGAACAGAGCTGTTAGGAGAGATGGATATATTGTTCCAGCTGTCTTGTGTTTATGCAGATTGTGGTACTCTCTGATTATGGTATATCTGTTTAAGCCTAAGATCTCATTAGAAAAATACAGGCTTTTGGTGAGAGTCTTAGATTTTGGAAAAATATGGAGATGTTCTGGCATTTACAGCACTCAACTGTAACTTTACAGCACTCAGCTATGACTTTGGCCCTATAACATTACTTTCTTCAGCTCCTCCTTTCTAATTACCTTCTTGAGTTTTTGTTTTTTTTTTTCTTCTTTTCAGCTCTTGCTTGGATTTGCACTATTGAGTATGAGGAAAAATAGAAACTTGGTTTAATCTGACCTTCTTTAAGTCATGGCTTAGAACAGTTACGAAAGGAAGGACACCTTGGTTTTATGTTGGTGCTGCATATGCTCATATCCTGACTGCCAGCTTGAGATTTCTAATGAACTTATCACTGTGGAAAATCTGTTAAGTCTAAGATTTAAGAGAACCTCCAAGTGAAATGGAAAGAGAATGGTGTCCTAGTCAGTGTGCTGGGGAAACACCAAAGTGGAAAAGAAAGTTGCAATCTTGAAGTGTTGCAGAGGTTTTGGTGGGTTTTTTCACTTTTTTTGAAATTTGAGGGAGTGATCATATTATGGTTGAATGCCAGAGCTTCCCTGTGTATCTTTCTGGGAATGTTGTTCATATAATTTATTTGATAGTTTGGGTATGGGAAACTTGCAGCTTTGCAGGTGTTTTGCAGCTGGTGCATTCCTTGATGTCTGCCCTTCCAACTCTGTTGTTTTGTCTTCACAGAATGTAGTTCCTTCTCTCCACCAACCACAGTGATTCTACTCATCCTCTTGTGTTTTGAGGCTCTCCTATTTCTCATCTTCACCTCAGTTATGTTTGGGACCCAAGTACACTCCATCTGCACTGATGAAACGGTGGGTGTCTCACACTCTCTCCTTTACCCTGTCTCTCAGCATTTGTAGAAACAGTGATGGGCTACAGGGTTTTACCTCATGGCACAGGGAGTCCCAGGTACCCTTTGAGGAGAGATCCAATGTAATAAAGCTGAGCTAGCACAGTGCTGGATGGTGCTCTCTGAGGGTTCCTGTGGGAAGTCGGGTACCCTGTGTATTGGCTGGGGTGCTGTGTTGACAGTACCTCCCATAAGGTAGACATAGGTAGCTGGAGTTAGTCTGTAGACAGTATTTGTTGCTGTGGATTGGAGAACCTTTTTTCCTTTAATGAAGCTTTTACATGGGTACTGTCTGAAATTCAACTGTATGTCCTGGTTGTCACTATTCACAGGTTTATGTGCTGGAAAGCCAAGATGAGTAGCTGGGGGAGGAATACACACACACACAGAGACTTCTTTTAGCCTAGAAGATTTTCCAGCCTTAGCTACCTGTCCAACAGTTCAAAAACTCCTGCCAGAGGGAAGAAGAAAAGGGAGCAGAGTAGGCTCATGGAAGCCTGCTGGATACAGTCTGAAAATCCACCTAACCATCCCTAATTTGAAGATGGCATAGTAGAGATTATATAGTAATATTACAGTCCAAAATCCATGTATTTGCCCACTTCTGTAAACACGGAGCTGGTGACTACTGGGGGTGTTCCCACACTTGTGAATACTTCCACTCTTCACCAAGCACGCTCAGGTAATTGAATTAACCAGAGTGACTGGAGAGAAGTGATATTCTTTCCTTCCCTGCCTCCTTTAGGTTTCTTTCCCCTTGTTTGCCCATGGCCAGTTGAAGCTAGAGTAGGTGTTTTTGCTGCTGTCAGAGAGCTGTGACTGGCATTATATGCTGTACGGGCCCATTGCTCTGAGCCTTTTTTTGCAGTGCTTTCTTTAGTGCTTGGCTTCTGCAAGAGGCTGATGTTCCCTTCCACCTGTGTGTTCAGAGGAAGACTTCACTGTGCTTTCTGATGGGGAGAGCCCCAGGAAGAAGTGCAGTGTGGTACAGACCCTGCTGAGCTTGTGTTCATCAATAAGTGTGTAAATTAGCCATGCTGCCTGTGAAATCATCATCTGAAATTCTCTATCTTTGCAAAAGAATTTTTAGAAACCGCTTCGTTCAGCTGGCACCCAAATAAGTCCCCAGATTTTCCCTTCCAGTCTAATTCTGGGGTCTTGTAGTTATTAAAGGAACAATGCTACATTCTGAAATAAAGGAATGAAATATGGTCCTCCCCTGTTGGGTTTTGGGTTTTTGTTTTTATTTTTGGGTGGTTTTTTTTAATATGTACCGGTAAGGATTCTGCTCCACGGAATGACAATGTCTCATTGTTGGTTGCATTAAGCTAGCTTTATGCAAGCAATCTGTTTTGAGCAGAGGAATATTTCCAGGTGAAGTGCTTCTTGGTGTGCTTGAAGTGCTTCTTGCAGTGTTGTAATTTGCATTTCAGAGACAGGGCTGTGTGTTGCCCTTTTTTCACATTTCTATTCCAGTCACTGGGAGACTTCATTCCTCATCTTGAGTTTGCTGTCCCGCCAAGATGGTTCCTTTCTGCCTGAAGGGACCCAGAACCCTGGTATTTTGCTGTTGTCTCTGGAGGTGACATTAACCAGGGATCAGCTAACCCATGCTGTGTTCATCAGAGCTCCCAGCATCAGTAATTTGAGGCACACAGATGTATAGCAGTGCATTACTGTGTAGCGTGGGAGACGCATGTAGGTCAGGAGAAACCTGACATTGCAAAAGATGCAGAGTCAAGGATCTGGGTGATCTGCCAGCTGCTGCTGTGGGGAGAGTGACGCTCTCCAGTGACTGCTCTTACTTGTGTTTCTGTGGCAGCCAGGCATAAATGGCTTTCCTGAAAGACCAACTTCACTTCCTGGGCTTCAGACACAATATGGATTTTTATTTTCTTTTTAATGTTTAACTAGTGAATGTTTCAGCTGATTGCTTGATGGCTTATTTTTGTTCTGCCTCTAACCTTTACTAAACAATGCCAATGATTTCTTTAAATCAGTATGTTATTTAACCCTCTCTTCTTGCTGTCAGCCCATGCATGTTTTAGCAGTGATTCTAATGACACATGAAGAGGCACCAGGTAGACTCAGCTACACTGAGCCATGGGCACTTCCTGAACTTGCTTGGTGAATCTGGGAGCATTACAGAGATTATCTTTGGGTTTGGTGTGGGGTTTTTTTTTGTTTTGTTTTGTTTTTTTTTTTAATCTGCAAGCTTGTAATGTTTTCTTCTAAAACTTTTCCATCTGGTTAGCACATAATGCATTCAGCCATTAAAGCACATACTTTTTGTTTAGTTTTAAGTGGTGGGGTTTTTTTTATTGACATCAGAGGCAATTGAATGGCAGTCTTAAAATGGTTCTGAAGTACGTAGGTATGAAGAAAATGAGAGCAATTTTATTTTCAGGGAACAGTTTCTAGCTTTAGTATTTTTTAATATAAAACAGTGAGAAGAAAGGGAAAGGCAGTACAGATGCATTTGTATTTTCTTACTCTGTCCTTTGGATAAGGAGTAACTGAGAGTAGACCTTTCCTCGAATCCAGAACTACAAAACCTGAGTATTTGACTGAAAATGTGATATTTCTGTTTTCAGGGAATAGAACAGTTGAAAAAGGAAGAGAGAAGATGGGCTAAAAAAACAAAATGGATGAACATGAAAGCAGTATTTGGCCATCCGTTCTCTATAGCATGGCTTAGCCCATTTGCAACACCAGACCAAGGAAAAGCAGACCCGTACCAATATGTGGTCTGAGGAATTCCTGACCAGCATTTCCACTAAAATAGAAACATATTACAGCACTACTGTTACAAATTTTCCATGAATGTTTAAAACAAAAAGCAAAATGAACTTTTTTATGTCTATTAAATGGCTGATAATTGCAGAGGAAAAAAAAGCCCTGTATTCCACCATTTTAGATAATTCTATATCTCTGGCTGAATGTGCTGCTGCTTTTTTTTTTTTTTTTTTTTCCCTTTTCTTTTTTTCCTTTCTTTTTTATCATATTAACTTTACTGGCATTTGTTCCTCTCTGCTTTCTGTATGGCATAACTAATGTGAAGGGGATCCTCTCTTCTCTGTTATGACCCACCTCTTCTGAGCAAATTCTCATGCTGTCTCCTGAGCTCTGTGGATGACATGTGAGTGCCAACAGCCCTATACAGACACCTTTGGACTTCCTGAAGGAGCACATTGCTCTTTCATAAGTGAACTTGGAACGGGAAGCAGATACTTCACGTACCAAAAGGTGCAAGACCAGAAGGCAACACAGCAAGTGAGCCAGTTGACCTGGTGATCACAAACGCTTAAAGTACTTAAATGTTGCCAACACCAATTCCCACTCCACCCTCCTTTTTCCTTCCAGCCACAGAACTGATTCCATCTTTCTGGCATTATTTTATCTGTTCCCTCCCTTGTGTGCAGGAAATTGTTGCCCCTTTAGGATAACTGAGGCAGATTTAGAAGACTCTTTGGATTATTACATGCCTTACACTTCCAGGAAAGAAAGCAAGCTAATTTTCAAGTGTTTAGAATAGCAGAATCATGTTTTTTGGTGTGTGTTTGTCTTGGTAAATGACTTGTTAGAGCAATGCCTGCTAAACAGTGTTAATGTGAAAAACTGACATGAATGCCCAGATTACTATAAGGACTAATATTGATGGGATGTGTAAGTGTTCCAGGGTGATTGATTCTATATTGTTAGCATTGCCCTGGTTTAGAGCTTTGTAAATCTTTTCTCCTGTTTATGCATACATGTGTATGTGTGTAAGCACACACACATATATGTGCAAAGGTTTGAAATTGGGAAATATTTATGGTAAGGAGCATGCATGCTGTTATGAACTGTGTGGTTATGAAAAGTGGGAGGGACAGAAGGCATTCCAAAAACGGGTAGAGCTAAACCATTCATAATTCCAACTGTTGATGTTAATTACAACATCTTGTGTTGAGGCAGGAATTTTATTATATTTTTGATTCACAACTCCCATGGGTTCATCAAATGAATTGCAAACAAAGGAAATACACAAATCAGCTGCATCTGTGACTTCCAAGGAATCTTTTCTTTCCTTGGTTTAAAATATTTTTTTTGAAACTGACCTGTTTAGATTGCTTCAAAGCCACAAGGGAAGGGAGGGAAATCAGGAAAGGAGAAATTTAATGGATGTCTCATTTTGGAAGTAATGTGAATGCTGCATCTTTTCAATCTGTCAATGCTTCCGTATGGAAAACAAATGCAATAAAACTTTTCCAAAAACTTGTTTCCTGTTCTTTCTTTCTTCACTCCAAATCTTGGGAAAAATCTGTAATGGTTTTCTGAACTTTTCACTTCTGTATGCAAGCAGGCAGAAGCATATAAAAGTTAATTAACTCGAGTGTTCAACTTTCAAGTTGAAAAGTGAGTTAATTGGTCATATACTGATCTGTTAATCAGTGGTTTATTTCACCAGCTGGGAGAGGCTGTAACTCTGATTTGAGTATGTGATGGTGTTTCTCAGAGAACGCTCCCAGCTTAATAGTTAAGCTGGATCTTGGGCCATGGTCAGTCCAGGCAGTGAGACGTGGGCAGGTGATAATTTGAACTGGTAGAGAATCTGGCCCTAAAGTTGCCTTGATGCAAAATCAGATATATTGAGGGGAGAGGCTTTAGTCACCTAGGCAATTAACTAATGAATGAACATCTCTCCATAGTTCATTGCTTCAAAAATTGTTTTGATTACAAATTCTACATTCCAGTTTGTGTTTATTTTAATTACCCTTATTAGCTATGTGTTCTGGAGGAAGATTAATTACATTGTTCTGGCCTTTTGACCATTGTGGAAAAATGTGTAACTACTGAGTTTTTGTTGTTTCAAACCAAAATGCAAATTGTTAAACAGCATTGTATAGTATGATATTTTCAGTCAAACTGTGTGTTTTGTTTTTTAAATGAGGCACCATCACAGAAATGCCACTGATATCTGTGTGTGGTGATAACCAGGGCCTTCAGATTTCCTTGCACTGTATGACTTTGTTTGATGCAATTTGAATGGTATTAAAAGTAAGTCAGTATTAATATGAGAAAGGCAGACTTACTGGTTTGCTAATGGAAAGTACTTTCTTGGTCAGGACTACCTGATTTCAGGTGCTGGTTCTGTTTTAGTGTGGCCAAGAGAAACTGAAGGACAAACTCAGTCAGAGCACTTCTGTTTTAGAAAACTAAGTGATGCTCCATGCAGAAATGTGTGCAAGGAACTGCTGTAAGAGAAGTACTGCCTTAATCATGATTTCCAATGGCAATGCTTCCTGTGTTTTCCCCTTAACCGTCTCCTTAACCATCAATTTGTCTTAATGCTTGTCCTTTGGTTTGCTGTTTCCTTTCATATCTTAAAAGTGCATCAAAAGGAATTAATGCATTTCTTCTAACATTCAAGAGCTGTCCTGCAGATTGCCTCTGGGTCAGACCATGCAGCCCACCATCCTCCTCTGGCACTGGGCAGGAGCAGATACCAAGGGCAGTAGTTGAAGAAACAGGATATTATCCTACAGCATCATAGTGGTCACAGGTCAACCTTGTCTAACCGGTCCCCGTGTTTGCAATGTCGTGCCTCTTACTTAAAGAGGAATGTCCGGTATTTTATATTTCTTGGTGTGTGTCTTTCCAGTATTGGTTCAAAATTACATAATTTGAAATAGGGAAAGATGATGCTTTCTGACCACTTTTTTTGTTTATTAAGTGGAATAGCTCCATGATGGGAAAGAGAAACAGGCTTTGGTTTAATTCAATACACAAAATTCTCACTTTCTAAAATAATGGTCTGAGATTTATGTAAGTGTATTTATTTTTAAAAAGTTTCATTAAACAGTAATGAAATGTCTTCAACAGCTGTGCATTCCTTCCATCTCTCTTAAATTCTTTTTAAGGCATAACCTCATGCCCTACTGACCATGTGGCCAGCAACCAAAATTAGATCAAGATACAATTATAAAACTTCTGTTTATTTTGAATACATGCTGTGAAGGGATTAGTGAGGTCATGTTGGGAGAGAGAAAGTACGCCCCTGGCTGTTCTGATGAACTGCTCCCTAATTGGCATTAGCACAACCTCAGCATAACCTTGCTTATTGCCTTGGTTAGCAGGTGCTCATAGGAGCAGGTGAGCAATGGTTTTTGGGGAGAGGGAATGAGGGGTTGCTGCCCAGAATTGTTCAAAATTTGTGTTCCCAGTCTAGATTGGCAGCAGGGATTGAAACGGATTACACAAATGACTGAGGGCAGGGTTGAAGCTTGTGATCTCAGGGAAGGGTTTAAATGCCTGATGTCTGTCTCTCCTCCTGCTCTGTGCTACTTATTTCCCTTCTCTCTAGATGCTGACACAGTAAGTGCTCCAGCCGTGCTCCAGCCAGTTTGTTACTAACACACAGGAAACCTCTGCAGTTCGCTAAGGAACAGCGCACAACCAAAGGTGGTCTCCTGCCTGAGGCTGCCAAAGCCTCTGCCTCCTGGTTGCACAGCCACTGGATGCTGGAAATGCAGTATCCTGGAGGAAAAGCTTATGGTAGTGCTAGAATGCTTTGCCAAGGGTCTGCTGTGCGCAAACTCTGCTCCTCTCCAGCTTGCCCAGCAGGGAGGTAAGGTCAGGCTCCGGCTGTGGCATGCCAAGTGTGGCATCCCAAGGGACCAGAGGCTGCAAGGGATTTTCCCTGGAGCACTTGAAATGGTACATTTGCAAGCTTGGGAGCAGGGTGAGGTGCCACAGGCATGTGCTTAGCATTTGAAGTCCTTCAGGGCTTGAATTTTTCCCAAATTACAATCCTGAGGAATCCAGATTTGGTATTGCATCATTCCCTTCTCCGCATTTACTGCTGTTAAGTCAGCGCGAGAAAGGGGGCAGGAATGAAGGAATGCAATTCACAAAAGCTTTGCATGCAATGCTTCTGTTTATGGTGTGTTTTCCCCTGGGTCTGCTCGTGCTAACTCAATGTTATTGCAAACTGAGCTGCTGCTGTTGTGTTATTTGTGAGGCTGACAGCGAGTGCAGCTGTGGTGCCGCTGAGCTGCTGCCTGTATTCCTTTCCCCTCGCTGCAAAGCTTTGAATGTTTTGTGTGTTGTCAAGAAAAATCTGTAGAATTAGAACGTGACAAGTGTACTGTTCATTTAGCTCTTCTAAAACTGCTGTTTCTTACAGTTTTAACCCAATTTGCACATTTTTTTTCCCTTTCCTCAAGTTTCTCAAAATTTGGATCCACTATTCTTGCTTCTCTTAAGAACAGACTTTCTGTGTGGTCACTTGTATATCATCATAAGTGGATCATACACAGCTGCAGACCTGACTCCTCTCTTACATGATATCGAAGATGGGCATTAAAAATTGCATATTTCACACAGTGGTAGCCTTAAGAAAATCATTAAGAAAATAAATTTTAGTTCCCTATTTCTACAGGGAGAAAACTACCAGGAAAAAAAGTCACTGCCCAAATTTGATGGCTTTGTTCTTTAAGTACAATCAAAATGTTTGCTTTACTAAAAGTGACATTCTTGGAAGGAGAATGAATCAGAATATTGACTGACCAAGGCTCCGGTCCCATTTTGAAGCCTTCACCTTAACCTGTACAGATTTGCTCAACTCCCAGCAGATTATCTGGCTTCCACTGTGATTTGTCCTTGACACTTTGGTAAATGGAAGTTGTGTTCTTAAATATTTGCTCTTAACTGGCACAGAGTGAACTTCTGGTGACTAGCCTAGGTGTGGCAGTGGTAAATTCCTGATCACTGGAAAAAGGTGCAGTATTTTGTCTGTGTCTGAACTATTGCAAAAAATACCCAAACGAGGTGAAACTCTTAAGTTGTAACTATTTTGTCACTCCTTGGAAGGATTCAAAAAGCTATGTGAGACAAGGTCCATGTTTCCCAAAAGGCTGGCTTTTCAGAAGCCATCTCTGTACCCTAAAAATCAATAGCAACTGATGCCAAAATACATCAGTGAGATTCAGACTGTCCATGAATTTGATCTGGTGTGACGGTTTTGCAGGTAAATTTGGAGATGAAACTCACTCTCAGTAATGCAGAGTGTCTGTCTTCATTGTTAACTCAAACTGGAGTAGCATCAGCCTGGCTATAGGTAGGCCGTTCTGCATGTGCTACAGTGCTTGGTCCCCAAATACCTGCTGTAAGTGTGAGATGACCATCAACTCTGGTCTTCTTGCAGGGTATTGAGCGACTTAAAAACCAGAAGCCAACCTGGGAGAAGACCAGCGGCTGGAAAGGAATGAAGCTGGCGTTTGGAGGTGCCTTCTCCCTGGGCTGGTTCAACCCTTTCTCAAACCTGAACTGTGAGAGCCCAGCGCCGGCCGAAGCGGTGGCAGCAGCTCCTGCGTCTGAAATAATGACCCAAGAAGAAATAGAGCAATTTCTGGCTCGAGATGTTGCCATCCAAATGTTGCGTGAATAAGCAAAGCGTCCTTCTCCTGGAACACCTTTCAGGTGTTTGTTTTCTTTTTTTATAATTACTTGTGCTGGAGATTTAAGGGTTGTTTTGTAACATGCTTTCTGGTGTATTAAAAAATTCAGGAGTATTGGTCTGGAACAGACAGTACAGCACTAGCAGAAGCAATGCAAATCTCCAGAGAGATCTTCACAAGTGATGGGGTTCATAAGCTCCTTTTCGGACCTGTGTCAACTGCTTTATTGATCTTTTCTTACATGGCCTTTAAGGACAGTTTATAATTGTCAGATAGATTGGCTCCAGTTCCCAGAAATGTGCCATCCTAAGGAGCCTGGTTAATCTTTTGTTCTTACAGCCCTTTGCAGGACTAAATGTGTGGTGGCAAGATTAGCCAGCTCTGAAGGTTTCCTGGAAAAATGCATCCTCTTTAGCCCATCCCATTCCATGGCTGCTGCTTCTGGGTTATGAATGTTGTTGGTGCACTGGTCTTAGCAGAGGTGGAATACACGGCTATGGGTGCAGCAGATGGATGAGCTCACCCTGGGTATGATTCCTTTGGGCTCTGAAGTATCTCCAGGGGTTAATTTTTACCCTCTGTGCTTGTGAGACTCCTCTGTTCTTGAGGACTGGTGGTGCTTGTTGGAGGTGGTGGTGGGCTAGTGATGGTGCCAGGCTGGTTGGGAGCATTCATCCATGGCCAGTGCAGCCATGAATGGGCAAATGTTGGCTGAGATGTTGAGCTGCTGGTGCGGGAAGGTTTTCCCTGGGGATGTGGTTCATTCACATGTAAGATGTGCGTGGAGTGGAAGCTGCCTGGCTGAGCTCTGCAGGCAGAGAGCAGGGAAGTGGTCTAGGCCAGGTACCAGGGCTATTTTTGCAGTCAAAGAGAGGGCAGTGTGAACACCCTGGGATGGAGATACTACCTCTCTCCGCTTGACTTGTCTAATTCAGATATTTCTCTTCTTTTCTTGGTTGATAGAGTTGGTGGAGAATGAATAGTGCCTCCTAACCTTACTGGGGTTTAACACTGTCCTACTAGTACGTGCCATCACACCAGGTTTCCCTAAACTAGTTTTGCAGCCAGCCCCTGGAGAAAGCTGGTGAATCTGTAGAAGAAACACACCCGAAGAGGGCATCACTGCAGGAGGCAGTAATTGCAGAAATGTCCTGCAGAGGTGTTGTCAGCTGCATTCAGATGCATTGCAAACACTTGGCATCCTCCAGATGTCAGGCTACCTTTAATTTAGACTGTTCTGCATTTGTGGTTTTTTTTCTTCTACTGTCACATTCCTTAGATTGTCATTAAATTTACAGGTGACTATATGCTACTGGTTTCCCCCCACAAAACATGCTTGCTTTTATCTCCCCCTGCTGTGTAACCTGAACCAAAGACCACTGCTTCCTCTCAAAAGGAAGAGAAAGGAGGTTTTGGGATGAAAGCATGGTATTGTGAAAGACCTATATGAAGTTTTTATTTATAGGAGTAATATCAAATGGAATTTGTGCCTGATTTTTTTTCTGTTTATTTTTAACCCCTCAGATAGCATCTTTGTGTGCATTAATTGTGTGACATTCAGGGCTTCTGTGGAAGGGTGAGATTCTCTCCTGGACTTGTTCTCTGCCACAGCAGTCCTTTTTTCTGGCAAAGGTACTGGGAACAAATACAGTGCCTTGACTGTTAGGAGCACAGCTTCACCAAAATCCAGGGGGTATTTCTGAATAGTTGTCCCATCCCCTGTTCCCTCTGGGTGTCTTCTCTTCATCAGTGAAAAGTAGATCTAGAAAACATCATTAGGAATTGCATATTTATAACCTTTGGGATAAAGGGAAACACCCCTACGTTTGAGGGGAAATCAGATATCCTCTCATGTCAGTGAGACATGAGGCCTTGAATGTCTTCGCCCTGTGCAGCAGGGTGTTGGAAGAAGAATCTCTCCTCCTTTTGCACTAGCCTATGTTCTTTTCTGTCAGCATCCCACAGGGACACACACAGGTCTGTAAGGGATTTCCTGTAGGGAGCAATGGGGATGTTGAAAGAGGAAGAGTTAGAGTGCCCTTTTTAGCTCATGTTTTCTAATTTTGGCTTGCTGCTCCACCTCTGCATCCAATTAACACCCCTGCCTCTGGTGCTGTGTCTGCAGTGGGAATGGTGCTACAGGGAGGAACTAGTCCATGGCTGAAAATCACCTTGAGGATAGGGATGTCAGCTTGGGAGAGACCCCTGTGCGCTGCATTCCAGGGATGCTTCCTAGGACAGAGATCCATCTCAGTCCCCTGCTCTGGGACATGGCTTTGGGTAGGCACAGATGGAGGCAGCCTAATTTCTCCTCCACTCTCAAACCTGGTTCACTTCATCATGAGAACAGTTGTCATTTGCTTGTGTTTCTCACATCTCCTGTTGTTCCTCAGGTGCTGGCATTTCTGGGTTTGTTTTTTTAATAGGGGAAACAGAAAAGTAGTGTGAATGGGGAGGGTAAGAGCCAGAACAGTCACCTCCCCTCCTGCAGTTACAGTCTGAATGGGACAGGGATGTGTCCCTGTGCCTTACACAAAGCATGGACAGCCAGCTCCAGCTGTGGTGCCCCCAAGACGTGGCAGGATGACCCTATGCCCAGCAAATCAATTCTGGTGTTTCTTGGCTGTCAGTCTCCCTTGTCCCCTTCCAAAGTCCCAGTACCCCTTGGTGTAACTCCTTTCTGTATCAATGTAATGTGACAACTGTCAGAAATCACAAGTCTTCACAAGGTGGAAAAATCTGTTTTATCCACAGCTTTTGTATAAACCTCCTTCTTTAATGATTGACTGGTAGCTTGAGACGAAACACAATTTTCATGGAATTGAAGCTAAGCTCACTGTTTACGTTCCCTTACCTCTATACACTTCTTGCCTCTACACACTTCTTGCCCTTTGTTAGAGCATGCCTTCATGTTCAGACCGTGCTGCTATGGTCCTGGCTGGCTCACTAGGTCCCAGAAAAGACATCCTGGAGAGTCTGCTTGTATTGCCCTAAATTTAGGGGCTGTGGAGGATGCTCTTGGACTACTCAGTGGGACATGGTCCACTGAAGATCCCATCACTGCTCTGACATGAGGTGTTAATGTGTGATGGACAGAGTTGTGGCATATGTGGAAAGTGTTCTCGTACTTCTCACCTGGTGTCTTCTACAGCAGGTTTTCTATGCAAATAGGGAATTTACATCTCTTGAAAAAATTTTTTTTTTTTTTTTGCTGTTTGTAACTCCATTTGTGCCTTCGGTTGCTGTTGTGCTTTCTAAAGAACTAACACTTCATCTGCCAAGCACCACCTGCTCGCCCCTACTCTGCGGACATGATGCACATGGACCCTGCACACACTCTGCCTGTGGAGAGGAGCTCCCACTCCCTGCTGTGCCATCACAGGAGGTGCCTTTCAGGGACCCTGTGCTGCTGTGGAGCGACACAACACTGTGGGCAGAGGGTCAGCAGGGGTCAGGGCAGCCTCGACCCCCTTCTGTGGCCTGGCAACCACCTGCGTGCTCGTCTGGGAGTTCCCCAAATCTTTGAAACACAAGAGAGTTGTTAAAACCTTTTTGCCTTTTTATGTCCATCCTTCTTTTTTTCCCCCTCTTCCCTTTTTATGGGCTGGCACATAACCAGATGTAATCGTAATTTCTTTTTTCCACTCTACTGCCTTAATGCTTGAGCGTTTGCCTTTTAAATAAACAGATAAATTACCCCCTATACTACTGTGTGACCTGATTTCCTCTTTACTTGTGGAGATGCTGGCAAACCCAGTGCCACTCTGCTGCTGCCCACACTGTGGGACAGAGAAATCCCTTGCTAAAGGTGGGCTCAGGAGTTGCTGGGGTGTGCAGTGCAGGTGGGCTCCAGCTGTGCACAGCTGTTGTCTTCTCCAGTGTAACTATGGCTCCTGATGTACACTGCCATCGAGGTTTTTCCTGTAGTCCAGCAGTGTCAGGATGGAAGGGGAAGAACAGGGTTTGTACATTTCTAGGGAAGCACTAGTAGTGAATGCTGCTGGAGGTGGCACCTCTTCCAAAAATGCCTGAAAACCCCCAAAAGAAGTGGGATAGGAAGATGTATGAAAAATGGGTTTTGGGGGGACTGTGCTGGGTTTGCTCTTTCTGAGCTCTAAAGACAAGGAAAGGCACATGCTGGTGCATTCCCCAGATGCTGAGCTGGGAGGAAGAGGGAGTTGCCCAGGAGGGATTTGCTTGAAATGTTCCTTGAGCTGCATGGCAGCCCTTGGTGCAGTGAGGTTCATGTTTGTCCTTCCACGTAGGAACACAGCACTGCTGCCCCTCCCAAGCTCACACCCATCTCTGGCTGAAGCTGGTACCAACATGAGCTCTGACCCCTGGTCTGAGGTGGGAACATCCCCTTGTGGATTCAGAGCCATCCCAGTGTGACAATATCATCAAACCAAATCACAGAGTCAATTTTCACAATCTTTATTGAATCACAATTAACTGCAATCAATGCAACTGTGCCCTTAAGCCAGTTTAGTTCCCTTAGCTTTATGGCATTTTTGCTCTTTACTTTAAAAGAAAGTGCTGTGCAGCAATCAAGAAGGCAAGAAGTACCAGTGATACATTTAGCAAGGCCAACATGTGCACACTCTCAAGGCACCAATCCTACTCAGTGATGGTGATGGCCTTCTCTGTAGAGATCCCTTTAATCTGATTTGAGATCAGTTTGGCTACGATTTTCTTCTCTCCTAGTCTTGTCGGAGTGCAAATTATTTCAGACTTCATGATTCTGCCAGGCATTATATCCCTAGGAACAAAGGAAAAAACAAAATAGTCCCAGCATGAATTAGGATTATTTGCCAATTTTAAATAATTTATCTTAAAGAAATAGGCACTGCATGTGTTTTGGGTTAGTGTTTCCTTTCTCCCATGACCAATTTGCAGCAAATGGGGCAGGGTGGTACTGCCTGGTGGTCCTGGTGATCCTGGGGACCTTCACCAGAGTTCCCCACACTACTGAAACACCAAATTCAGCTCTGAAGGCAGGAGCTGTGTTCACACTTGTCGGGCAGCACAGCAGGAGCATGGGGGGAGCCCCTGGCATGTCCGTCTGCCTGTCAACTGCTGTGTGAGCCTTTCTGGCCAAATGTGGTGCAGTTTCAAACACAGCTAGCAAAAGGTCCCTCTTACTCCAAATCCCCTAACCACTTCTTCAAGGATATTAAAAATAAACAGAGCAGAGTCCTGCCATGGTCATTTCATTGGCTCATCTCCTTACCCCTGCTCAAATGTTGTCATCTTAAATATGCCCAAGCCCTCCACCAGCAGCTTGCAGTTTTCCAGGGTCACATTCAGCTTGTTCTTGAAGATGAATGCACAGGGGAAGTCATTGTACAGTTTGGCTGTTTCTGGCATCTGGCAGAGGAGGAAAGAGAGAAACAAACCCAGAGACTGAGGATTAGAGGGGTAATAAAGATGCCAGAGACTGCTGCAGGTTTGCTCACCACTGGCATGATGGGGGACAACCCCTTCATAATCCTTTCCACCCTCCTGAAGCACTGTGTTTTCCCAGCTGGTTTCTCAACACATCTTCTCTTCTGGAGGGAGAGCTGTGAGCTTGGAGATGCGCCCTGTAAAACTGTCCCCTCCCATCCCCTTCCCTCCAGCAGCCCCATTTGGATGGGGCAATAATAAAACTTTCATTTCATGGCTGCTTTCAACCTTCAAATGAATGTTGGACAGCCAAATAAGATGCCCAGAAGCAAGTATCCCAGGAGGCAGCTGTTTGGGAGATCCCCTGGAGAATGCTAACACCACTGTGGTGCTGCAGTGAGCAGAGCTTTAACCCTTGTCCCCCAGGAGCCCAGCTGGCAGATGCCTCACCTGGACAGTGATGGGGGGATACTCAAATCTCATTGAGGTCTCCTGGGTAAGTTTGTCCTTTGTTTCCTCGACCTCAGCAATGGCAGTGACAAGGATGAGCACTTCATCTTCCACAGAGGACAGTGTCTTCATGTAGGCGTCAGGTGCTATTTTCAGGGGGATCTGCATCTCTGCAGGAAAGAAAACACAGCTTGATGCTTCATCACACGCCGAGGAAGTGGCTGGCAAAGTCAGCTCTGGTGGCTGGTGTCCCAGGGTGTGGCATGAGCCATATTTGTTGAGACCATCCTTCTTGCCCTTCTGGCCTAGTCCCTGTGGGGGGAAGCCCTGGCTGGGTGGGTGGTACCTGGCCCATGCAGCCCATGGGAAGGGTGGGTGAGTCCCACCGTCTCCCTGCTTAGACAAGCACTGGCTTAGGCTCACATCCAGCACCTCTGCAGCCCTCATCCCTGGCTGCCCAGGCACTCAGGAGTAGGCAGAGGAGCAGGAGGTTGGGTACATCTAAGCCTGCACCCCTGAGGGTTTCTCTGCCTGCTATTTAATTGCTGGCTTTCCTTTCACTTCAGATTTTATCTTCAATTGCCTGGACAACTTTCCAGTGGCTCAGAAAAGTCAGTCAGCAGTGTTAGTGCTCGAGCATTGCTTTACCTGCAAAGCTTCCTGGTTTCTGGGAATAAAACCAAAAATGCTTGTCCTTTTTCCGTAAGTGTACATATGTATGTATATATGTATGCATGTTTATATGGGGCTACCTTTGTGTCCTGCCCTGCTGCATTTTGACAGGAACAGTATATGAGTGAAAACACTGAGCGTTCATCAACAGCAATGATTTTTTTCTTTTTTTTTTTTTTGGGTGAGTGATTCACGCTAGGAATCAGCAAGGGTTGTTAATTATTTATCACCTGTTAGACTCTTGTTTAGTAAATTTTAGTTACATTGCTTGGGATCAAAAATGCAACCCAGGTTACTCAAAGATGTGCAAAGCACAGCAGCAAACAGCTCCAGGGATCAGCCAGGCAGGCAGTTGTAAAGTGAGAATTTGTTTGGGCAAAGAATTCAGAAAATAACACTCACCAGCATCACCACCACCCAAATCAGAGTGGCAAACACAAGAACAAAAAAAGGCTGAAATTTCCAGCCATCTAAATCCCGTGAGGGATCTGATCCACATGGATGCACACAAAGCCTGAGGTGACATCTCTGATGTTTAGACAGTGAGGATAGGAGAGAGATGCTTCGGCACATCTCACTCACACCATGAAAACCTCTGTCTGCCCAAACTGATGTACTTCTAACCACCACCTTGAGGCTGCAGCAGAGCCTTCATATTTTGGTCTCTGCTACAGAGGGACTCCAGTCTGTAACTGAGATTTCCAAATGCAGTTAAGAGGGAGGTAGGTTCTAGGCAGGCAATTTCTGCTCTTCACGAAGTACAGAGCCATACACTGGTCTATAGTGGAGCCAGTACAAACCCTAGACTGCCACAGTAAATTAGTCTACAGAACACAGCAAGCTTTCTGTGCTTACCAGATGGGCCTTCAAGACTGAAGGTCTCCTTGGTAGTTCCAAGATTGGCCTGAACTTTTCCAGTATAGTACTGCAGCTGGCAGGAGCCAGTAAGGGCAACGGTCCAGTTCCCAGGAGTAGAGATCTTCACTGTGATGGCCAGTTCAAGGGGATTGCCAGGATGCAAAGGTTCTGTGTTGGTTATCTCAAGGTGGAGCCCAGTCTTGGTGACTGGCTCATTCAGTACCAAAGGCTGGGTGTTCCCGCCCAGTGTCTGTATAGTTGAAGCATAGCCTGAACGAGGCATCAATCCCGAAGGACGTATGAAGCTGTAAGCTCTTTGCATAGCCATCCTTTCCTCTTTGGAGCCTGGATAAAGAAAAATATTGGTGACACCTGTGTCTCAGTCTCCTCACCCAGAGCTATCTTCCCTTTATTTATGCTTTTGCTAATAAGCAGAGAGGATGTCAGAGCACCTCCAGCCTCTGCTCAGGACAAATTCTTGGTTTGTGCTACCACCACATTCTGGAGTGGAAGAATTTCCTGGAAGAGGCAATTTAGAGGATGGATATTCTTAAATATTTCAGCCTGATATTTTTGCCCTCTTCACTGAGAAGTGTTTAACAGTCTAGGACAACACGCCCCAGATCTTGAGAACTGTGGGAAGGAAATGTGGGAAATTTCTTTTCCCCCTATATGGTTTGGGGCATGGAAAGACAAAACAGAGAAGAATGAAGAAATAAAGCAAAGGTCAGCCTGACGACTAGGTCAGCCCTTTTCTTTCACTGCCTGCAAGCTTGCTCATGTCCCTGAAGAGCAGCCTATAGGTGTCACTGCGGGCACGAGGATGTCCGGGAGCTGTGCTGCCTCCCAAGGGTCTCCAGGCCTTACGCTGGGCTTGCCACTGCAGCTACTCCTGCGGTTTTCAACAATGCATGCTGTGGGGTGGCCTGCATGGCCGAGGTCTCCTCTTTGGCACTACGTTAGAGGATGGGGGTGTTACCTTCGGGGTACTTGTACTCCCGGGTGATGTCTTCCCGCTTGTTCTGCCCCACAGCTTTTGTGCTGATGTTCTTGCCGATGTCTTGGGTCTCCGTGTCAATCTTGAAGTACTTCTCCTTGCCATCCACCTTCTTGACGAGCCAGTAGATCCTGTCAGCGTTCACTTCTGCATACACAAACTTGCTGTCGTAGGGCAAGTACACGTCTCCTTCCCGGACAGCCTTCACTGGGCATGGGCCACACTGGAAACGACCTGCAAAGGGCATTCAGATGATGTTCCAAACATGAACAGTGACTCCAATTTTTGCTCCATACTCAGACACGCTCAGGCAGGACTCTGTGGCCATGGCTGTTGATACTTAGCAGTAAATAGTCCTCCAGCAAAGTAATGAACTCCCAAACCTCTCATTTATCCCATAGCTGCTTGGGAATTTTTTATAGATCACCAAGGTCTGGTAGGAGCTTTTGCATGTTTCCCCTCACTTAGATAATTTTAAGGTTAGAAAGCCACAGTTTGATTTGATAAAAGGAATGGAACATAACGATGCCTTGTCCAAACAAGGGCAATGTGTTTTAAAGAAGTAGATAAGGGAATGCAAAAGTAGCCACACAGGATGCTAAATGTGGCTGGAACCAGTTGATAAACAGATAATGAGGAATACAGCGGCTTTTGTGGCAATGTTATGCCACAAGAAACAACAGCAAGGGCCCCAAGAGAAGTTCAAGGCAAGGTCATCTGTAACACTCGGGGTACTTAGTGAGTAAGACCACCAGGGACCCCTTCAGATGACCCTACAGGACCATAAAAGGCCTTCCAGTAAGGGGCAGATGCATGCAAATTAGTTCTAGAAGTGATGTTTATACATTAGCCAGGATGTACACTCTAATGAATATGTATGATCATGATGGAATAAATACCTTGTTGTAAAGTTTCATGATGCACCCAATTAGAGGTGATATCCTCTGGGTGTCCAGCGTGCTGCAATAATATATACCTGCCTTCTAATGCCTCAAAATTTTGTTAGTAAGTTTCTTCCTTAGTCAATTTCAGTATCAGGTTTCAAAGTCAACTGTGTCCAGACTCTTGTGTTTGATCTCTAGGCAATATGCCACTTTCTGCACTTCCCTGAGTGCAGGGAATCTTTTGGGATTTTTCCACCTTCAAATTCCCTGAACCTGTGCAGGGAGTGTAGTCACTAGTTTTGCTGGTCACTCCTCTTATCTACCAATGAACAGTCTCATGACCCCAATGACTTAGATGTGCTCTAACCTCTGAAACAACTTTCACGTTCCCACAAGGTTGGTTTTCTGCCTGCCAAGAAATGCTGTCCCTTCCATCCTGGGCTGAGGTGGCAGGAGTGAGACCTGCTGCTTTAGAGTGTCACTGCCCCAGTGCATGAAGTTGTGCATGGGGAGTACCTGGTTTGCTGACTGGGAAGCATGTTTTTCACCCAAAATGTCCCTGCCTCCCTCAGGAGTTGCAGAAGAGCCCTTTTAGGCAAATCCTACCTTGACTTTGCTCCTGAGGGGTCGAATCAATTGCCTGCCAGCCATTAAACCCATCTGGCAGGTCTGTTCTCTTCATCCAGACATCATTCCACACGTGGAAGTTCCTGCGTGCATTTGGGTTGGAAAGAAAAGGAGTGAGTTGTTACAGCCTGAAGAGTTACAATCTCCTCCCTTGATCCTTTAGTAAGGGCAGATTTAATGGGTATTTGCAGGTAACCCTGTGAGCCCCCTGGCTTTCTCTCTCTCTCTCTCTCCAGGGTAACAAACCCCAAGCAGTAGTGAAATTCTCAAAGGAATTGCTGGGGCTGGGAAATGGGGCACTGCAAGGCAGCACAGGGCGTAGGAAGGGTTAGCCCCATTTGGCAGTACCAGACGGAGTCGAAGGATATGTTCATCTTTTCTCCTTTCTCGTTCAGGTAAATGTCAACTGTCAGGTTCCCCTCCGTATCGTGGGCCGAATTGAAAGTACTCACGCAGCGGGATGGCACTCCCAGGCAACGCATGACTGCAGCACAGACAGACACAACACAGGGTCACAAAATCCCCCAGACTGGTGGGCATCCTCTCATCTGACCCCTCTGCCCACCCAGGGTCCTTTAGAGCAGCTGCTCAGGACCATGTCCAGATGGCTTTTGAACATCTCCAAGGATACAGACTCCATAACCTCTCTGGGTGTCAGTGCTTGGCCACCCTCATAGTGAAAAAAGCTGTTTTCCCAGGTTCAGATAGGCTGTGCCTATCACCTCTGGTCTTGTCATTGAGCATCACTGAGAAGAGCCTGTCTGTGCCCCACTCCTTCCTGTCAGGTATTTACACACAAGGATCAGACTCCAAAAGCCTTCTCTTCTCTTAGCTGAGCAGTCCTGGCTCCCTCAGCCTCTCCTTACAGACAGACCCTGCCACCTGTGTTGCTTAAAGACACAGTAACTTGGCTTATTGGCACAGTAATTGGGGCGTCAGAGACAAGAGGCGGGTCACTGTTCACCTGTGTTGAGGACTCCTGCAAAGACCCAGCACTGGCCATAACGGACTGGTTTCTTTGTTTTGTAGTACTTCTGCAAAATTGTGACACTCCCAATCCAATCCATAGGGGATGTTCCACCGACGTAATTCCCTGACCAGCTCCCCATCAGGACTCCATTGTCATCGTTGGCATTAACCTGTGGCCGCACACGCATGCAAAGGAGAAAAATAAAGGGATGAGGCATATGAGGTTTAAACCCCAGGGTCTCTGCCTGCCCTGTGGCTTCCCAGGTGCTCCCAGCCATGTGGGACCCATCAAGGCTGCTTGGGCTGGCTGGGGGCTCCACCTGGATATCTAGAGGGAGGTGGCACCTCTGCTCAGGGCAGTAAAAATTAACTCTGCATCTCGTATCTTAAGCCACAGGGCTCCAAAAGGGTCCCACCACAGAGAGCAGTTACCTGGCCAAAACACAACCCTTGTGTTGGCCCCACCAACACAACTAATGAGGAAGGACAACCACTGGGGCAGCTGCAAACTTTGGAGATGGGAACATGCCGTATTTTTGTTTGCTTCTTCCCTCCACCCAAAAATGCCTCTGTCTCTTTGCCTGCAGTTTCCCAAAGGAATCTATTTCAGATGCCTCCTGAAATGGTGTTCATGGTCCCAGGGAAAGAAGAGCAAGTAAGGAGAAGGGAAGATATGGAGGGGCAAAGCACTTCACTGAGAGAGGCTTACCAAAGCAGACATGGCTCTGGACACATTTGCAGGATCCCTTCTTTCAGTCAGACTGAGCTTGCTTTTGTCCAGCAGATACATGCAGGCATCCAACATGAATTCCTCAAACTGTTTTGGGGAGAAAATGGAGATTTTTTTATATGCCACTCTAAAACAGATTTTGCTTGCCACTGTAAAGCATGAACTTGAAGGAAAATGTATGACTAGATCTAACTTCTAAACTTCCTTTATGATATTGAATTTCCAAGGCTGTGAGACTTCCCAAAGCTGTTCTCCCCAAACAAGGGTTAAAATGAAACCCAGCCTTGGGAGACAAAACCTGTCTCACGTGTCTTGCAAACACAGTTGGAACCTGACCCAGCAATCTTTACTCCTGTGCACAAAAGTCACCAACGTCATATCCTTGCAACTCTGCAAATTACTCACAAGAGTAATGAAAATTTAAGATTTCTACTGATATTAAGTCTATTGACATAGGAACAAAATAAACCTTGCTTCGAAGAAAGGAAGGCACGTAAATGCTAATTATTACAGCAGAGATTCCTAATTAGGAATTGCTGATAAAACTCCCTGAGGTCCAGTTCAGAAAGATGTCAAACATCTGATCCAATTTAGCTTGTCAGAATATCAATATCAATTCTCATTGCTTAACAGCAGAATAAATATTAGGATAGGAACAGCCCTTTGGCTCCTTTTGTGTAAAGGCATCAGTGTGAGCACCTTTGTTGGGCTATGTGTGTCCTTTAGATACATATTCTGCAGATATCCTTCAAAAATTGTAGACTTATAAAACAAAACAAAACAGAAAAAAACCACCCCAGATCTGACCATTTCTTGGTGGGATTTCTGTCTGGATAGGGTGCAGGATATTCTGCTTGGGTGCCTGTGTGCTTTCTACAGGGTGCAAATAAATCTGCTGTGGCATCCATCTCTTATCTCTAGCTCAAACCAATTTGACATTCCGCTCCTCTGGAGTTATTTCAGAGGCTGTGTGCAGGAACACCTGTCCTAAGAAAGTGGCTGATTTTGTGACAGCACACAGCTCTCAGTGAAGGCACCACTTGAAAGGTGATAGCTTCTGTCAGTAATTTTACCCTTTTTATTCCCAGCTATGATGCAACAGTAAATAAGATTTTTTTCCCCATCAGCCCTCTCCATGTCTCATGAGCCGATTAACAACACCTACAACTGCATGAGAGCAGGAATGTCCTTATGGGAGTTTTTTCAATCAGAAATAGCCTGTCCCCAGTTTCCACATCCTTTACCAGGGGGTCACATGATCTGACTATAAATGTGCCACTAAACCCCGTTCTCCAGCTGTGGGTGGGGAACACATGTAGGCACATAGATTACTCTAAGCAGGTGAGCCCTCCCAGTGAAGCTGGCAGGGTCATTCCAGCACTTGGAGCTACTCATGGGCTTCATGCTGAAGGGATGAAGAAGGGTAATAGGGTTGACAAGACAGCTGTGTTTTACCTGCCCAAAATTCCAGGGCCTGTCATAGATGTTGTATGCAGACCCAACATAGATGTAGCCAGTGTCGTTGAGCACATATTCCTTCTTCTGTGCCTCATTGGCCATGTAGACAACATCATCTGGAAAAAAAATCCCAAACCCTCAGACACCAGGTGGTTTGCACACCCTATATGAAATTTTCCATGGAAAGCTAGACTAGGGTAACCAAGGAGCTGCAACATTCACACCAACAGATGACCATGCAGCATTCCCATTTTATTTTGCTCCTATCATGAAAGAATTTCCTGCAAGACTAATCTTTAATTTCCCCCTGTAGGTCCATTGCTATATGACCACTCTTTTATTATAGAAAAAATCCTGAACACTGAACACTGTAAAGTACTAGGTAGACAGCAGAGAGAACTGGCAACTGATCTCCACCAACCACACGGTTTTTTATTCTGGTCATTTTTTTCTGGATCTTAAGCCAGCCCAGTACTCTCAGTTAATCTTTGTCTGGCTCAGGGAAACAGGAGGGGATGACAGAGAGGTGCAAACAGATGTGACAGATAGATGTCCCTCTCTGTTCTGGCACTGGAGAATATTCAGTGAGGAGCTGGCTTATTGCTGTTGCCCAGCTTCTCACTGGCTCCATAAGGATGCTGCTAACAGTGTTTTATGGGGAAAGTGCAATGTATGTAAGAGAATAGGGAAAATATGAGGCAAAATTCCATCTGGGACAATCCCCGGTAGCAGTAATTATCACTCCCAGTTACACCATCAGGACCACTCACCTTCACACCAAGGATTGAACAAAAGGTAGATGACACCATTTTCAGGCTTGTAAATGTTAGTTGCAGTCTTCACGTGCAGGTTGTATTTGCCCACAGGGGCATTGGGTGAGGTGGTGACAGACAGCAGGCACTGAGGAGGGAACAAGGAGAGATGGCATGAGGGACACCCCACCATGGCCACAGGCATGGCACAAACATGGTGCCACAGAACTGGCACAAGCGGCAAAGCTGGGGGCCATGGAGGTCCCTGCAGGGAAAGATGGGAATGCAGTGGGATAGGGCAAAGCCTGCCTGTGCATGAGGGGAGCAACGAACCAAGCAGGACAAGGCTGCTGCCCATATAATATCATAGACCTAAGGGAAGGCAGGACGGGGGCATGAGGATGCTTTGCTCTGTAGCTTCTGATGGGCTTGATACTGAGCATTGAGCCCCTTGCCCACAGGCTCTACCTCTTTGCCATCCTTCTTGACAACGGAGATTTTCCACCCATTGAAATTGTCCTGCTCTGGCTTCAGCGACAGCAGGCTCCCCCTGTTTTTCATTGGCTTTTCACCTAGAAACAAATCCCAGACAATCTGTGTGAGGATTGTACAGGTCTACAATGCCTGTGCCAGGAAGAGGCATCTGGATGCTCCCAGGGCTCTCTGGCTTTGCCTGGTGGCCACAGAGGGACTCCTGCTTACCAATGCCAAAGCGCAGGGACAGCTTGTCGGCAGCTCTCAGCTCCCTGTTGAGGCTGACCTGCACCTGGAAGGGCTGCCCACGCCGCACCACCAGGTTCTTGATGTTGTACCCATCTGTGTGGTGCTTCTGGGTGTTCTGGCTCTTCAGAAAATCAACCCCAGTGACCTTCAGACTGGTCTCTGGAAAGGCATTACGAGAAAAGGAGAAGGAAAAAGAAGAGATTGACGGTAATTTTCTCAGTAAAGACAGTTTTCTTCTTCTTAATGCAGCCCTATGAGTCATCAAAATACCTAGAGTAACGAGTGATCTAGCATAAGACAATATAAAATAAAATAAAATTTAAAAAAATACCCAGAGGTGAACCTCAGACTCCCTGGGAAGACATGGAGGGAGGAGAAGGCAGAACCATGCTGCAGCAGCTCAGGGCCAGATAGTCAGAGGGCAGGGCTGGAACTTGTCCTGGCTCTGGATGGATTGCTATAGAACACGCACCACAGAGCACTGCCCCCCGTCATGACAACTGCTGCTCTTCCCATTTGGCTTCAGCACAGATTTACCCCGCAACAAGAATCCCTTGTGAGTGCCTTCCTCCCATTCATTCCCAACACAGCAGCTGATTTTTAAGACACAGTATTTAAAAGACTGACTCCTCTCCTGCAACTCTGGATGGGAGCAGGGCCAGGAAAAGGCTCAGCATCTCTGTGCCCAGTAGCTTGTGGTTCAGAGCTGTGGCATAGGAGTGGAGCTCCAAGAGGCACAACCCAGTGATACACTTGAGCAGAAAGAAAGCCCTCAGCTTTGAATGATGATGGAGATTTGGGGGTCACTGCATCAGGCTTTGGCAGGCTGCCCAGTTGTGGCAGGAAAAGCCAGAGCATTCCGTGTGAACAGATAGGGAGTAACAATACCTCATAAGCACTCTTCTCATGAGTGATTCAGATGAAGACATGGGAGAGGCAAAAACGGGTTACGGTAACTTTGAAATTAGCAAGTCAAAAGCATAATGGTTGAAGAGATTAATTCACCAAATGTCTTGACAGATTTCCATGGTACCTGGCAACCATGCAAATTTGAGTATCAACAAGAGCCATCCCTAACACCGAAGAGGCTGGAATCTGCTGGTAGCTGGTGTGGCGTGAGAGATGAAATATGAAGGGCTGGTCCCAGGGCAGGCTGAAATCAGTGGCACACCTCCTCCTGCAACCTGTGCTGTGCAATGACTGCAGCCTTGAGTAAACAGAACTGACCACCCATGGCTCCCCACCAGACTACGACCTCTGTGTATGTCTTCTTAGTAAACATACAAACCATATTTATCTTAATTACATAACAGATCTTAGTGGCACAACAGATAGAGTTAAAATTGACCAGCATCTTTTGTTAACCAAAGTTATCTTTGAGTGCTTTTTGTTTGCTTGCTGCATGCCAGTTGCCAGCCTTCGGCTGATGTTTTGCGCAATGGGGTGTGTGTGCATTTATGTCAAAAAATTTAGCTGGAACTATCTGCTGAACCCTCTTGAGGACAAAGAGGAAGTGCATCTTCCTCACCATTAGGAAATCTCCAAACATGAAAGCTGCTCAACCTTGTTCTTCATGGAAAACCCTGGTGCTGGGCTGAGAAGACACCAGAAAGCCCTGGTCCTGGGAGAGGGCTGCAAAGGGATGTGAGAGTTGAACACATAGGATAGCTGTGGGAAAGGGTCCTAGCATTTCTTAACTGAAGGACTGCATATCCATCCCATTTCTGGACATCACCGGTGCTGTCAACCTCTGTTGAGGATGCACAGGGAAGATTCACTGACAACAGCTGCCCTGGAATATCGCCTGACCCTGCTGAGCATTGTGCCAAAGACCTGTCTCCACTCAGCGCTGCCCATCAGTTGTGCTGCATTTATTCCTGTGCAAACACACCTGTGATACCCTTTGATCTGACTGGCACGGTCCTGTGCCAAGGAATGCCTCAGAGCGAGCCAGTGGCACACCCATCACCACATCCGAGGGGGCTTGGCCACAGCTCATCCTTCCTGGGCAACCCTCGCTTGCTGCTTTTGTCTTCTTGCCCTGCTTCCTGCCCTGGGCACGGAGCTGGGCTCCCCACACCCTGTGTCCGGCTGCCTGCAGGCACCTTGGTTTGCCAACACGGAAATCAGTGATTTTAGAAGAGCTGAGCATACTGAGAACGCGCCCGCTCACAGGACAGAGGCTCAGGCTGGAGAGACAGTCCTGCCTGTGCTCGCTCCTGGGCCAGGCCAGAAGCAAACCCAAACCCCAGATGCAGTCGGATTTATTTTCCGTTTTTAATAGAAAAAAAAATCAAGGCAGTATTTTTTCTCCTAGTTCCATGATTTATCCTTTATAGAGCTCCTTCTTACGCTAACCCACAAGCCCCATTGCATTGCTGCCTGCCTGGAGAGATGTTCAGAGCTTCAAGAGAACAGCCATCAAAGATGGGCGTATGACACCTTGGCACTGGTAAGTGTGTGGGGCCTTTTTTCCCTTATGATGAGGAGGTGATGGGGTTTAAAAAACCTATCAATATGGAGCAGGGTATTTATAGTATGTCTGGCTTCAGTGGGAACAAGGGCTGCTCAGAAGGACAGAAGGGAATTGGGATGAGAACTGTAGTTTTTCAAGAGAGAGCATAATTTGGATACCTGGATTTACTCCTGATTTTTGCCAGCCTCCAGGCAAACACTCATTCACATCCCAGAGGTGTGAGATCACATCCCAAAGATGCTGTTGTCCAAGACTCTCTGGAAAATTTCAGCTCATCCACACTCAGAGTACAGATGTGTGAAACTGAGGGACTCAGAGTGGTGTTAAAACACACCTCCCCTCCCGAAAGCCATGGAGACCTGCTCCCAACTCCGCTGCAGGCACCACCCAGCCCACATATGCATCTCAGCTACATCCCAAACCCCAGGGGTTTTGGGCATTCTGGGGCTGGGCTGGCCAGTGGTGCTGGTTCAGCAGCTGCTGCAGGAGTGACCGAGGCACCTTTCTAGGTAGATGCAGGATCTTCTGACAACAGGGCAAGCAGGACAGCCATGGGACAGAGCTCAAGCCCAAAAAAATCCTCCTTTTGGTTATTTTGAAACTTCCATCAGATACTATCAGCCATCGCTAAAGAGCAATAACCTACATGATAAAGTAGCCTGAAAGAAGGAAATTCTTGTAACACTGATGTGGAACAAGTTTGAAAGAGCAGCATTTCCTTCCCATTATCAATGTCAGAACCAGATGTCTACAGTTTGAAGAACAGTGATGAAAAATGAGATGTCTTGCAGTTAGTTTACCAATCTGTCAAAAGCAGAATTTGCACAGCCAGAGCAAACTGATCCCCTGCGAGCAGCACTGTCACCAAAACTTCTTTCCTTAAGGTGTCACCCATGGCAATCAGAGGGGTGAGAACCCCTGGAGCTGATATCCCCCTTGCAGGAGACTTGCCAAACCTCACAACTAACTTATCATACAAAGCATTAAAAACTCACCAGTGCTCATGGTTCTTGTCAGAGTTTCTAGCTGAGATGCTTACGATGCCAGCAGCTTCTAAGCTCCTGAGTAGTCTCTGCCACTTGCTTCTGAGTGTGGAGAAGGAAGACAGGCTGCCCTTTTTATCTGTGTCTTGCTCTGAGGTGTCAGCAGGTCCACTGCCAAGGGGTGGTGTTTCAAGAAAGGAAGTTCCCATGGAAAAAAA
>VYXD01009683.1:331194-348344 GCA_013397195.1 Hylia prasina | reverse complement strand
AAAAAAAAAAAAAAAAAAAAAAAAGACTACAATTCCCTCTGCACATAGTCAGACCCTGAAAAACAGCGAAACTTAAATCCTGGCTCACATGGAAGGTGAATTTGCACAATCAGATGACAGGTGGACAGACCCTTCACTGACAAACAGTAAAATCACGGGCTATGTGAGTAAGAACTCACCTATGCCCTAATATCCAGGTCACCAGGACTGTAACTCCAGGGCTAACTTTACAAGGAAGCTCACAAATATTTAATCCTTAGGAGAACAGAGTTCCCCATTAGGACCAGTCTAATATTCTTTGAAGTTAATGAGGTTTTTGTCATCACATTTGGGACAGAAATACTTGGAGCTGTGGGCTAAGATCCAGCATTTACACATGTGGGTTGAAAAGCTGAAGGATCCTAGCACTGGCCCCCTCCCCACAGGATGAGGTGGATGTCAAGGGAGATAGCCCAGTGGGAGCACTGAGTGGGAACCCGGAGAACCAGGCTGTGTCCAAGGAAGAGAAAGAAATGTGGTGGAAAAGGAGCTGTTTGCTGGCTGTTCTTTGCAGACAGCTCTGCCAAAGGTCTCTGTCTTCGCTGAACCCCACATGACCCACTGCCACCCTGGTCCTCAGGGCGACCAAAGATGGAGAGATGAGTCTACACCACAGAGAGAAGAGTTGGTGGTATACAGGCCACCAGTGACATGGACACAGTGTCCAGAAAGAGATACAAATGCCCCCAGGCACCCAGCAACATAGAGGTGGCTCAGCTGTGGGAGCAGCCTCAGCCTCCTGATGCCTCCCTCAATGGCAGCAGCCCAGGGTTAAGAAAGGTAGAATTCTGTTTGCAAGGCTGCCACATCTAAATGTAGATTCTTCCTAAAGAGGATCTCCCTGTGGAGGCCTTCTAAGGCACCGACTTTTCTCCATTGGTTTAGGTAAGGAGGTATTTCCTTTAGGAGGACTGTTTCCCTTGGTGCAAATGAGGAGCTGAGTTAGCAGATGCCACCCTCCGAGCATGTCACTGCTTGCTGGCAGATGTAGGTTGGGTGTCCTTACTTGAGAGCGTGACTAGGGCACCACAGGGCACCGAGGGTTCAGCGTACATCCATAATCTCTCAGGACATCTGCAAGAACATCTGAACCACCAGTGTTCTTAGCAGATGGAGCATCACTCACCATTCAGCAGCAGACAATGCGCTGGCAACTACATATTTCACTACTGACAAAAACACTGCAGCCCTGATTTACCTTTCCGTGTTGCTTTTATTCTGCATTTCCTTCCTCCTAGGGGGTGAAAGATGGTTTTGTTTAGAAGCAGTATGGGATGAAGTAAGTATACATGGAATGTCAGTACAACAACATAACAAATAATGCATGTAATCTGAACATTTATGATGTATCTTACTGGTTTCCACTTAACTGCAGCAAAAGTAATCCACATCAGTTGAAGTCACTGACAGTAGCTTCCTAATCCAGTCTCAACCTGTTTTATACATCATTCTATGCTTGGTTGGAGGTATCTTAAATTGTGTTGACACGATAGTCCTGCAGCAAAATTACAGATTTTTGCAAACAGGAACAGATTTATGTTGGTAACACTTTGCTTCTATTAAAACATTTTCTAGATGTGTGCTGGAGGGTGAGCGAGGGAAGCAGGGCATGCATTCACCAGGGACAGTCATACTTCCAGTCCTGTGGAGTTTTGCAAAACCTTGATTTCAACAGTGTGCATGTCCTGCCCCTCACTTTAAACCTCAGAGTTCAAGGAAGGATTGTAAAAATTACATGGGTGTGGGTTCTGCCCTGCCATGAACCTACTACATCTTGGAAGGTGGCTAGGTGGCTGACCTTTTTTTGGGGGGGTGGTGGGTGGGGGGGTTGGCCACTGGGGCATGGTTTCAGTTCTCCTTTTATTTTGTGCAGATGCTGATCTAGCCCATTCCCATTATCTTTCTCTACACACTGGCAGTATCTCAATCAACAAAACTAAACTTGGCATGGTACCAACATAGTACCACACTCCCAGCACAACCTTCCGCCCCTGGCTCGTACAAGCTTGCCCTGCCAGGAAAGGCCATTGAACTCTGATACTCTCCAAGAGTTGTTGGCAAGGTCCAAGAAGAGGAATTTCAGCTTGAACTACAGGAATGCTTTTAAAAGATGTGGTTTCCAATTTTTTCATGTTGTCAGCAGGTGATCTCTGTCTTTTTACAGGCAAACCTTCTTCTGTCTTTGCTGGGCAGAGTGGCTGGCTGTGGTTCAGCACCATGGCTTTTTTCTTCTTGGTGAAGCAATAAAAACCAGACATTTTAATTTCATTTTTTTATCCCCAAACAGTTATAACATTTAATCACTTCAAACTGTCTCATAAAACTATATTCTTTTAATTAACAGTAGCAGGAGATTTTTTTTTTCCAAAGGAAATCTTCCTATTCCAAATAATTTCAGCAACTTACTTCCCACCTTGCAAAATAAGACAACAGAGGTGGTCAGCCTTATCTGTATCTGTCTGTTGCAAGGTCACCTTATTAGCTGGTACAAGAAGGTAATAAAATGCAAACAAATAAAATAAAATTCCCCAGTGGCTGCTCCCCTATTTACAAGCTTGCCCTTTGTCTCAGGTTTTGTTTATTTTGTGTATCAAAAATGACAAAACAAGTCAAACTTCCAGAGCATGACCACAGGTATTGATGCCAAGTAGGAAAGACAAATCCTTAGCTTTACATTTTCATTCATTTGCAACCACATGAGAAGCTGCCTTTTATAACAGCAATTTACTGAGCTACATTTTTTATAAACACCCGAGGCTTCAAGTTGCTTTTGTTTTGTCGGGTTTTTTTTGTATGTCTAGTCAGAGTAATACTCAAAATAAATAACAGATCAAAAGCAGCACAGGTTTCCTTTTCGGCGCTCCGGAAAGGTGAACTCATCCTCTCAGCTTTCCCACGAGGCTGCTCTGAGGTGTCAGAGGGTGATCAGTGCATCCGGCATGGTAGACATGGACACAGCCCTTGTCTGGGTCCTGAGGGGCAGGAGAAGACATCCTCCACTGACCACAGCAGGACTGCTCCCACGTGCATCACCTAGTACTTGTTGAATCCTGCCTGAATCACAGCCAAGGGAATGATAAATAGTAAGAAATTTTGGAGGTGTCAAAGACAAAAAAAGCACAGATGGAGAACAGCTGAGGATCTGGTCCATCTCTTTTGAGCTGGATGTGAGGTGCTATGTTGGTCCTGCTCTCAAAATTTCATGAAGCTGTACCTCAGCCTTTAGGAATGTCCTAGTATTGAGACACATCACATCCATACAATGATCCTGACATGCCAGTGCTGCTGTTACTCTGAAAGGAGCATTGATTTGATCACTTCTCTCTCACATACTTCGACCATAGACCATGACAGTGGTCTGTGCCCAAAGGGCATCCTGTCTAAATTCACTTCTAATCCAACATGAGCCAACTTGTGGAAGGCATTTGGACGTCAGGGGTTGATGCAAGATGGCCAAGCCCAGATCTTAACTGATTCCAAGTCATCTGGCCCCAGATACCTGGTAATGAGTGTCTCACAGGCAAATACCAGAGAAGTGATTGATGCCACTATAATTATAATGGAAATTCCACTGTTTCATAGTATCGTGAAATCATAGAATATAGTGAGTTGTAAGGGACCCACAAGGTTCATGGAAGCCCAACTCCTTCCTTCCAACTGAACACTTAAAGATGATTTTTGGATCTAAGTTAGGGATACAGGCAACTGGCTTTGGGCACTCACCTGTAGAAGGAATGAAAACTGTATCAGCCTGTGCCCAACCCAGCACCACCTAAGGGCTCTGCTCCTGAAGAAGGCAAAGACAGAGATCAAACAGTGACCATACTTCCACATACATCAAACACAGACTTACGGCCTCTCTGGCAGAACACTCTCCCTGCCCTGCAGGAGAAGTTCTGTGAGCCTGAAAACTGAGGTTTTAGGCCATTGACAAAAGAGAAAATACTTTAAGAGCAAGCCAAAATGCTATGATATGAAAATATTTTTTAAGATCCCTTTCCTGGCTAAGGTGCAAAAGGCAAAATTGCACTATCAGTCTAGATATATGCAGCAACAACGTATGAAGGTTGACCCTGGAATTTCAGTACTATGACTTCTTGACCCTCAGTTCTAATACAACTGTTGCACTGGAAACACTGAAATACGCATGCTGCAGTGCCGAGATATTATGTGATAGTCTAAAAAAAAACTCAGCATGAGGTACTTCTGCTTCTTGGCAAAATACTTTAGAATTTTGTGCAATAAATTACAAAGAAAGATCTCCATCATGTCACCTTTTCCATACAGTAGCTTTTTAAAAAATATTTGCCCACTTCTTGACCCTGATGAGCCAGCTAGCCTCTGCTGCTTCCTGCAGGCAGGAAATCCCCAGCCAAATGACACACTATAAAAAGAGGAAGCTCCTCTGGCTTTGACGCTTGCTGGCTTCTCTAGTGGCCCCCATCCTCGTAGCAGAGGAGACAACTAACAGCTTACTTTCTCCATTATTCCAGCTTACTTTCTCCATGCAACTCAAGGCTTTCTCAGCCCCTATTACAAAGCACCACAGTCTCTTCTGCAGTCTGAATGGCCCTAGCCTGCTAACTCCCTCCTCACACCTTCATCCCATCCAGAGACCTAAAATGGGGAGAAGGATCCCCCTCACCACGCCGTCCCATAACCTACAGAGTGTGTTTGGAAAAGGTCCAACAAGGTGGGTGTAGTTATTCCAGGGCTGTAACCACCCTACTGCCACTGACCCATGAACTTGCTTGCATGTATGACCACACTGACTGATTGCAGTGTGAACACATACCCACAGCCTACACCTAAAGCAAACAATATGAAAAGGTAGGAGGAAAAATAAAGCAAAAGAAGGCTGCAAAAATAAATGGTAAGGGCAAGGAGATCAACAGCACAAATATTGAATCAGGGATAAAATAGTTTATCCATTTATTAAAAACAACTCCAGTGAACAAGGAAAATACTGAAAATACCTTCCCACCTACAGGATATGTGTTTGGTTGCAAATGTCTAAGTGAGAAAACAGAAACTTGCATGTCAGTGTCTTCGAGTAACATTTCTTTCTGCAGGGGTGGTGTACCAGCTTCTCTCACCTGTCTGTGTGGGTGTGTGTCTATATACATCGCGATGTACATGGTCTACAGACTACAGGTCACATTGAGCCATGCTACATTCCCGCCAGCCAGCACTGCAACTGAAATTGTCACGTGGTGGGAAGGGAGAAACTTCCTAGACCAAGATTTGCAGGGAGGAGATGGTCCCACACAGTGCTGGGGATCTGGCTCATGTGCTGCACCAGAGCAGACCAAAACCGCAGCAGGAGCAAAGGTTTTGTCCCACCCCTGAATGCGTCTGTCAAGTGGCAGTCTCCAGGTATGGTGGGACTGACTGAGCCCAGGGATCTGTGGCTATTTGCCCTGAAAAGCAACCAAGCCAGCATACTGCCACCCACCCCGTGTCACAGCATCCAGGCTATTGTCCTTCACAGCAGCTCATGATGCTCCACTCCATGACCACCAGGATTTTCTAGGAAGCATTTTCATGCTTCCTGGTTCCTGGCAGAATTGTGCTTGTGATATTGCCTAACTCTGGAGTCCTGAAGGGAACAAGTCACTTAAATTACCTCCTATCTGGATGGGGAAACAGTCAACTGGCAGTGGAAAATGAATTTGTAATGCCTCCTGGGGCACTGCTCATTTCTCCCTAAATGTTGCCTTAATTTACTGAAAGCAATTAAGGTCGAAGCCCTGGCTGCTGTTCAGACATTGCACACTGCAGGTCACAGTGCCAAGCAGAGCTGTCCAACTCTCACCTCTCGCTACAAAACCAGAGATGCTCTGCTCGTGCCAAGGGAGGACCCAAGCTGCTCACATGGCTGAGCCCTAGCCATGACTCTCACTGGATCTGAGCCAAGCAAGACTGAGCAACAGGTTCAAAATGCACAAAAAGTGGTAGCACCATCTACAGCGCCCTACCTACTACCACTCTTTGCAGCCCTTCCCACTGGCTTATTTCCATTGTCATGGATTCATCCCCTCAGGGTGCAGTGCAGCCTCTGTGTTGTGCAAAACCTGTGCAGGGCTAAGCAGGGTGTGCATCATCTCCCCCCAGCAAAATGGGAGTGGGAGGCCCCACCCAGGACTTCCCTGGGCTTTAACCCAGCACCAGCAATCCCTCAGGACTTCAAGGGCATGAAGGGAGCTGCTTGGGAAACCTTGGCAAACTTTGGCTTAGAACAACCACGCACAGACACACTTCCTTAAATCTCAAGGGAAAATTGAAACAACTAATAATGTTATTAAACAGTCAGAAACAAACAAAACTTGGTTATAGAGTGAATAGCATGGGTGGCTGGTTGGCTGCTCCCAGGGCAAACAGTCTCCTGTGTACACCAAGTGCTGCTACTGGCCATGGGTCACTGTGGTGCTGCACGCAGCCATGGGATGGAGCAACACAAGGTCCAGGCTTCCCGGTCATCCCTCCGGGCACCCCATGCTGGGGTGCTGCAGCTGGTCAGCACTGCCCAGCCCTGGGAGCCATCGCTAACATTGCACCCACCTGGCTATCCCCTCAACCGGCAAAGGCTCAAATTCACAAAGCATTTTGCTGTCATGGAGTCCTCCTCCTTTGATAAATTTGTTTTCAGGCTATGAATGCACACGCAGGAGTCCATTATGGTTTCTGTGGTTAGAGTACAAGCCTCTGGCAGCCTAAGTCTGCATGGTGCCTACAGGAGGAACCTCCTTTCTGTGGCACAGCAGGATTTAATGGGAACTGCTAAACATGGAGGCAGAAGCTCAAACCAGTTTCCAATTATAGATGGTGGTGATCATGAAATTGGCCCCTAGGTCACAGGAAATCCGTCTGCCCAGACGGGATGGTCACCAACACTAGATTGAGTCACTTGAGGTTCTGTTTAGCTGAATCTTGAAAACCTCCATGGGCAGAGACTCTGCTGCCTATATAGGCAACTAACCTCCTAGTGACATTTTTTCCTCTGATGGCCAGCTTGAAAGTCCTAAGACAAAACCTGTGCCTGTTGCCTTGTTTAATACTGGCCATTTCTATGCTGCCTCTGTAACTCCTTTTCAAGGCTAATTGAGTCAGCCTGAGCCTTCCTTGTCTCCAACCAGCCCACATCCCTCAGCCCCTCCTAGGCCCCTGCCATCTTGGAATCCTTGAGTCAGACCAGCTTCCTACACCCCTCTTGAATTTGGGGATCCAGCACAGCAAAAAACACTCCAGGTAAAACCATTGACTATGTCAGGACTCTGAGAGCACCACTGGAACTGGCTGTCCCTGCCCAACCCACAGGGCCTCCCCCTCCTCCCTGCCCATGGCCAGGACCCCATTCCAGATTTTACAAGCAAGTTGCTGACCTTTGTTTTTTTGGTGTTAAAAGTATCTAGAAAGAGACTTGCCTTAGAAAGGGCACTGAAACACCCAGCCCAACAACCATCTGCCTAAAGCTAGAAGGTGTTGTTTTACAAAAGTCTAAAGTACTTTGTTCTGTCCTCAGGAAGGACAACATTTTCAGGAATGTTGTCTTTAATCCTTTCTATTAAAAAGTCACGTGGTACAGCACTCCACAAACTTCATTTTTAGGGGCAAAGCCCTGGTTCTCCTGGTAAGGCTTTTACCACTGAGCTCAGCCCAGATTTTTCTCCAAGACCAGGTGAGCTGCAGGCACCACACCACTTGCTGTGGATAAGTGCCCATACTTTGTGACATCCCTCTGCACCTCTCAGATCCCCAAAATGAAAGTTTGCTGCTGCTCTTCTGTAGAAGAGCACACTGAACACGTCAGGATTAGTACCCAATTATTCCTAATTTCATGTTTTTTTCTGTGCCAGACAAGGTCAGAGCCACTCTTCTGGCATGTTGTGTCACAGGACTTCCTTCTCTGGAAATACCCCACTGCCTGCAAGATCATCTAATTATGTGTCTGTGTGGAACACTCTTGCAATGCGATCATTTAAGGTCTCAAGGGTCAACAGAGAGCACTGAGTCAAACTCCTTGAAAATCTTGAATATACCAAACTCAGCAGAACAATCTACCAAATTTATTTATTCCATCTACCTCAAATAATTATCACCTGGGTAAACGTACCATCCTTCAAGTGATTTCAATATATGCTGTGACTGAGATGCTGTACAAACTTTGAGTGACTCCTTGTCAATGACAACAGGGACATTTAAAAGTTTTTATGTATATTTCCTTATCTAATCAGTCAAATTATGATTTAAGGTTCAACTGAAACTATTATTTCATTTGGCTTTGTTCCTTGTAAAGGTATATGAGACATTGTTTACCTTAGAATACAATACTCCTGGACCTTGTGTATACAACAGATTTTTCTAATGCTTCCCACCATTCAAGTATTCTTATTTGAATCTTCCTGAGTGTCATTGTGAGCCTTCCTGTTAACCATGCACCTGCTCCTTCTACTCTTTAAAAGTATGACATGGTATGGCCATGCCTGATGACGAACAAGATGCTGAAAAACCAAGTGTTGTGTTTGAGAATGAGCGGTACGTGCAGGAAAGACTCATTACAGCCAGACTTGGGAGGTGACAGAATCATGAAACGTTTGTGTTGAAAGAGACCTTAAAGATCATCTAGTTCCAAACACCCTGCCAGGAGCAGGGACACCTTCCACTAGACCAGGCTGCTCAGAGCTCCATCCAACCTGGGCTTGAATAGTGCCAGGGATGGCATATCCGCAGCTTCTCTGGGCAACCTGTTCCAGGAAAGATTTCTTTCCATCTATCTAACTTAAATTTCCCTTCTTACAGGTTGTACCAGTATTCCTCATCCTATCACTGCAGTTCCTGATGAAGAGTCCCTTTCTGGCTTCCCTGTAGGCCCCCTTCAGATCCTGGAAGGTTGCTATGAGGTCTCCATGCAACCGTCTCTTCTCCAGGCTGAACAGCAGTGCTCTCAGCCTGCTTTCATAGGGCAGGTGCTTCAGTCCTCTTATCAATTTTGCGGCCTCCTGGACTTGCTCCAACAGCTGCATGTTCTTCCTATAGGTCAATGGCACCAGAGATGGATGCAGCACCACAGGTGGGGCCTCATGAAAGCAGAATGGCCATGCTCCTCTAGATGCAGCCCAGGATTTGTTTGGATTTCTGGGCTGTCAGGCCACACTGCTGGCTCATGTTGAGTTGCTGATTAGCCACCACCCATAAGTCCTTCTCCACAAGGTTGCTGCCAGTCGTGTCTCTGCCCAACTTGTAGGTGTGCCTGGGATCAAATCCACATCTCCAATTCAGAGGCAAGGATGTTGTGAAGGACAGTGTTTAATGCTTTGCACAAGCCCAGGCAGACAGGGTCCATGGCTTTGCCCCTATCCACCAGTGCTGTAGATACAGCACTGTTTCTGTGAGATGTGCACACAGAAGTGTATTTTGCTGGAATTTGAGTGGAAACATATGCCAAAGACTCTCCTCTAATAATACCTTGCCTCAACTGAGCAAAAACTCCATGCAAGCACACTGCTGTAGTTCCCAAAGGTAACCCACCTTCTGCACCAGTAAACCAAGGTCTTGGAGTTGGCCGTGAGCTTCAGCCACCTTACAAGGTCCGCCACAACTGAACCACTGACTTGTCAAACACAGCTCATTTGTTAAGTCTCACACTGCTTTTTCTTGTGTGTCTGTGGTCTAAAATATCTGTAAATAAAAGAATTCAGCTATTGAGCTTTGGACAGTTTTATTTTGGAAATCCCCCCACCTTTTTTTTAATTACCTTCAACCACATTTTGGATGATCCCACATGAATGGTTTATCAGAAGTGCACTGCTTTGCCACACAGTGATTCCAGTTTTTCTTGTAGCCCTGGCCCCAGCAGCAGACATGACCAAACTGTGTACACAAGAGGGATGAGATTCTGCCATAAAACCAACCCTGCTTGGCCATCTTTTCTTCCCATAGGAATTGGAGGAAACCTTACTTCTGTTCCCAGCTTCAAGTATTTATGAGAGAATTTACAGGCCTGGTTTATATTCATCCGCCTTAAAGTGAGCATCACCAAATAAAGTGCTGCTCACACCTTCTGCACACCTTCCACTTCTGAACAAACATCTCCTAAACCTTGACCTCCATCAATGACCGTAATAAAGAAATGTTATGAGATAGTCCAGGGTAAAAAGCTTTCCAAATGGTTTATTAGGAAATGGGACAACAGCCAAATTAACCAGAGAGCCTGGTCCTTCTACTGCTGTTTGCATGAAGGCAGCCATGGTTTACAACTGGCTGAGGGTTAATAACAAGGGCAAATAAATCCGGCTTCATTAATTTTCCATCACGTATGAAGATCTAAGGAGACCTGATGTACTTAGAAAAATGCATGGTTCCTGGCTGTCAGGTCTGCAGACCTATGAGGGATGCTGGGTCCCTGTGTCAGGTCTCAGGTTCCCAGGCAACTGGATGTGTCCCACCCTACCACTGCTGCCACTCAGAGCACTCTGCCCTCCTCCCTCACCACATATGCAGCTCCTCTCTTTGACAGGAACACTTGAAAGCACACTGAGGGAAGAGGCAAAGGCTTGGCCCCTCTTGGAACATGGCTGCTGGATGTGGTGAGCTAGAATGGCAGGGAATGGAGCAAACAGCTCTTGGCCTCTTCTGTGAGACAGTGACTCTTCTGATTCAAAAAAGAAAAAGGCAGAAACCCAACTCCAGTGGTATTTCCATCCACTAGTCTATTTTACACTTGACATGGCTCAGATCTGCCAGTCATGACAGACCTGACAGGCTCTGATACAGACGCTCACAGAAATGCATCCTTAGGTTTTCTGCACATGCCACAACCGTGACTCACCTTCTGTCATTACAAGATGACAGAGACAACCTGGCAAGCCCAGAGCAAACAAGTGATATCACTAGCATGATGCATACAGTTTTAGGCATCATTATATTTCTTAATTCGGATTTCAACTGAAGAATTTCCAAGGAAAAAAAAAAAGAAGTGGGCAGGGGAATGAAGCCGATACCTTACAAATGATGATTCGTGACATATTCACCAAATTGACACCTGAACATGGAGTAATCACTGATGCAAAATTTAGCAGATACCTGGATACCAGTGATTTGGCTGATCACATCACATGAATGGGAATAAGTCAGGTGAAACACAGAGAACTGGAACAAGCATCATCCAGAGGTGTAGAAAAAACAGGGCTTGAGAAACTCCCTTTTACCAAACATTAAAGCAATTGTCAGCTTGAGCAGGGATGGGGAATATGTTGAACGTGGACACTCCAAGTGAAAGCAGGTTGCCTGTTGAATTGTCCCAAAATTAGTTTGACCTACACAAAGCAGGAATGGTGATCAAAACCCTGTTCTGGGTAAGGGTTTAAAGGAAAGAGCAGCAACCTTACAGTGAGTACCATGTCAGGAATGGCTAAGTGAAAATTCTAGATGTCAGATACAAATGGCAAGTTAAAAGGTGTATGTGACTGATAGAGGAAGCTGAAGGAATTAATGAAAGTCTCCACAACCTTACAGGTAGCAGCGGGCATAGAAACCCTTTCATGACACAGAAAGGAACAGCAGCACAGGAATAACAGCTTCTAATTCTCATTGCTTTTCTATTTTGGGATAGGTCCGTTCATGGAAAAACACTGATGCACAAGCACCTTTCACAGCCACCATGTTTACTTTCAGCATTCCCCAGACTGGGAATGCTCCACAGCCACAGGGTGTGAAGAGAGGAGTGGCTGATGGCCTCTGGCACTGATTTTCACAATACTGACTCAGAGTTGACCAGCTCCCTCTGAGGCTGTCACTGCCACCACACACCACCAGGAAAGATGTGACCAATGTGATTTTCCAAGTCAGCAGATCAGCAGTAGGCAGGGGTTGGCAGCTCGGCGGCCGACGTGTTCAGAGCCGGTGGGGACTGGAGATGTTATCATGACATAGGCTGGAGAGGGGTGTCATGGCACCATGACCCCTCCAGCAGCTGTCATTCCTTCTTCTCCACTGGGACCTGCACCAGCTGGGGTGCAGCCGTGTGCAGCAGCATGAGCCCGCAGACTATCATGGCGAGGCCGACCCACCACAGAGGTGTCCACGTCTCCCTGAAGAACAGTTTTCCCAGGATAGCCTGAAGGAAAAGAGAGACAAAAAGTTTTGCTGGGCTAAGCTGCCCCAAGGCTTCTTGTGCTGCCAGAGCTGTGAGGACTTCTGGGAGACAGCCCTGGAAAAAACCTGGTTGAGGAAACTCCTGCTGGGATGACCAACAGGAATGGCTGCTGAAAGTGATGCTGAAGATGACAACTCCACCACCAACCTGGAAGCACAGCCATACTGTGGTCCCAAAGCAGGATTTGGCAGATGAGCAATGTGCTTTGCTGCCTTCCCAGCACTTCTCAGGAGCCAGATCTCCCACTGACTGGGCATTTATTATTGTCAATTATTGGACACCACCATGAGCTGTCTGCCAACTGGAGCACAGAAACAAGGAGGACTGCTGCCTAGAGTGAAAAGCGAGTGGAAAAAACCTGTGGGTCAAAAACTCTTGCTGTCACTAGCGGTAATGCCTCTTCACACCCAGGTAGGGTGACTCTGGCTTGTCACAAGTGAGGTGCTGCAAAGGAAAAGGAAAATGAAGCAAAGCTCCTGGCTCTAGCTCCCACTGGCTATTAGAAAGGTTCAGTAGACTGTGTTCTGCTGCAAGGCATTGTGCTGGGCAGCAGCACCTTCTCCTGCACCACCCAGGGAAGTTCCACCACCTGTGCTGTGAACAGCTTTTAGAGCAGCTGAGGCCTGACACAATCATTTCACATCTGCCTATAACTCTCCCTTTGTGGCCAGAGATGCAGGTTGCACTGGGAGATGAGCTACAACCAGCGTGGGCATCCCCCCCTTGCTGTGCTCCTCAGGCTTCAGCATCTGCAGAAGGGGTCTACTCACCGACGAGATGAAGTTGGAGGCTGTTGTTGTCACAGAGGCAGCAGCCGAGGAGGAGGAGAGTCGTAAGGCTTTTGTGAAGATTGTCCACATCACTGCATTGCACACAAACACCAAGCCAGCACAGCTGAGGCGAAGCAACACTGGCAGCTGCAGGACAAAACGGAAAGCTCTGTATTTTCACCCTCAATTTATTCAGCCTCAATAATTCATGGGCACTTTGGAGCCATACCTAATGGTGTGGGCTTTTAAAACTGAATTACAGCTGGCATTACATGAAGATGAATATATTAAATCACAGAAGGAAATGGAAACGAGGAAACAGCTCTGGACAGACTGTGAGCCTGCCATGTCCTGCTGCAAGCCCAGCCTCACACTACAAGCTGAGAAGTGCAGGGATAATGTGCAGCAGCTACCATGCCAGACACACCAATCTGCAGAAAGCTCTCCAGCTCACACTGTGGTGCCAAACACAATGCCCACAAATGCCCTTCACTTATCACGTGATGTATGGAAAAGGGTCAAATTCAGTCTGACAAACTCCAGAGATGTACACGCTGATACTGTGTGTGCTCCAGAACCCAACTGTTGTGAACCAAGGACAAGACCTGGGTGGTCCCAAAGGACTTGCCCTTACGACCTCCCAGGACCTGCTCTGCCCTACTGCTGTAGTGAGGGTAGAGCAGGATCTCTGGGAGGAAAGGAAGACCTGAGTGGCTTCATGCCTTGTTTTGCACACTCACAGGAGAGTAGTGAGGTTTACTGAGGCGTCTCTAGCATTTAGTAGCAATAAAACCAATTCTGAATTCAAGGGCCTCAAGAAAGATCTCTCTCCTTAGACAGCCTGACCAGATGTGTAACTGTTTCAGTCAGAAAAAAAGGCACAGTTGCACCTAAAAAGCCAGCAAGGGCTCCTCTCAGGAAGAAAACTGCTGTGTTAGGGCTCACCACAGGATGGGGTTTGCCTCCCAGTTTCACCCTCAGCCTGTATGACCTGACAGTTTTACTTTCTTCTGGGAGTTATGTACATCCACACACCTCTACTGAGTAAGCAGACTTGGGAGTAGGGATGAGAGGGGAAAACAATTCTCTGTGTTTCACCAAACTTGAGTGTATTTCTGGATCTGAAAGAGACCATGCTGCTGAGGTAAAAAAAAAAGCCTTAAGAAATCTTGTTACTGTCTTCAACCATTGGTCTGAAGGTGTAGAGGGATGGAGCCCTGGCTCTTCTCCAAGGTCCATTTGGATATGACAAGAGGCAACAAGTAAAGTTTGGGACAAATGAAATCTGTTACAAGGAAAAGCCAAGGTGGTCAAGCACTGGAACAGAGGTCATGGGCTCTCCAACCTTCTAAGTATATAAAATTTAGCTGGAGAAAGTCATGTGTAAGCAGAGGTTGAACTAGAGACCTCCAGAGACCTTGCCAGACTTGATCTGAGACTGGTAGTCTGAGACTACCAGTGGTGAAGCAAAACTGGCTCCTCCCACCATCACAGCAACTATGCCACCTTCAAAAGTGACCCGGAACCCACGGCTTCTTCTGATCTAATGCACAGCCAGGAAAATCAGCTGCAGGTGGCACATGCCCAGAAGGAAGGTTTATCAGAGAAAGGTCAAGTTCCTTTGTGCCCAGGGCAGCAGAGTGGTCATTGCAATGGTACGCAGACAGAGAGACAGGAACATCCCCACATGTTCCCCACAAGGAAGGAGGGAGATAAATTCCTCCCCTGCTAAGGGCTCAGCTGAGCCACCCCTATGAGTCAAGGATTACTGTTCTGATTGCTTTTCTAAGCAAAGATTAATTTCAGTGTACATTTCAGATAATCCAGAATCACTCCTGAAGTGGCAGAAGTAATTTCAGATGAAGACTGGCAGGGGAGCGGAGAAAGCAAAGAACTTTTGTTCAAGTGCAATGACCCTTCCTGGTCAGGTCGCTCTCAGGCTGGGCCACCACAACACATCCTTCTGGCCAGGAAATCCATCCCTGCGGTGCCATGGAGTATCCTGCTACCCTGCATCATCAGCTCTTAGAAGTGTCAATACACTTTCTGCTGCTGTGTTCCACACTGCACAAGTAAAGGCTGCTACTACATGTACTGTGGGATTTCTGTAGCTTTTCCTGAACACAAAACCCTTTGAGTTTCTGTCCCCTTGTAGCTGCTCTGCAGAAATGCCTTTGTCTCATGTGTGCAGGATTTAAAGGGAGCCCTCTGAAACACTTATGCATCTACAACCCCATGCAATTTAAGCTACTAGAAAGATTATGGCATTTACACAAAACTTGGCTAGTTTTACAGCTAAGCTGGTCAATTTAATTAATAATTGTCACCTAGAATGGACCTGAAAACTGAAAGAAACCAATATGCCCAGAAAAAAGAAAGTCACAGAATCACAGCATGGCTGAGGTTGAAAGGGACTGCCAGAGCTCACTGGTCCAACCTCGTCACTCCAGATGATTGCCCAGGTCCGTGTATGGACAGTGTTTGAGTATCTCCAAGGATGGAGACTCTACCACATCCCTGGGCAACCTGGGCCAGTGCCTGGTTACCCTCACAGTGAAAAGGTGTTTCTGGATGTTCAGAGGGAACCACCATATTTCAGCACATGGGTGCTGTAACAGNACAGAATCACAGCATGGCTGAGGTTGAAAGGGACTGCCAGAGCTCACTGGTCCAACCTCGTCACTCCAGATGATTGCCCAGGTCCGTGTATGGACAGTGTTTGAGTATCTCCAAGGATGGAGACTCTACCACATCCCTGGGCAACCTGGGCCAGTGCCTGGTTACCCTCACAGTGAAAAGGTGTTTCTGGATGTTCAGAGGGAACCACCATATTTCAGCACATGGGTGCTGTAACAGGACCATTGCCTCTGGTCCTGTCACTGGGCACCACTGGAATGAGCCTGGCTTCATCCTTTGCGCACCCTCCTCACAATTATTTCTACATGTTGAAAAGATCCCCCTGAACCTTCCCTTCTCCAGGATGAACAGTCCCACTCTTTCAGTCTCTCCTCAGAAAAGAGATGCTCTGGTCCCTTCATCATCTTTATGACCCTTTGCTGGACTCTCCAGTACCTCCATCTCTTTTTCTGCAGTGGAGAGCTCAGAACTGGACCCAGAACTCCAGGTGTGGCCTCATTGGAGCTAAGTAGAGGGGAAGGATAATCATCCTTGATGTTCTGGCAACACTCCACATCCAATGACATGACAATTTGTAATAGCACTTAAAAAAAAGTCCCCCTAAACAAATGGGCAATATTTTAATACATTGCAATGCAGCAAAATACTTAGAAAAGATGCTGTCAGCATTTCCATGCTCTGCCATTCTGTGAGTATGGAGCAGTTTGGGTATTTTTGGAGAGGAGGGAAGAGTATCAGGATTTAATTTTTTTTTTTTTTGATTCTCCTGTCATCCTTTCTGAGATATCAGAAAGGATCAACAGGATTGGCAGGTACTGAGTTTTTGCCTTTTTAACTCTCTTTAGTAAACACACAGGTCAATTTCTTTTTTTTTTTTTCCTTCCTGGTGCAAGGCTGGATTTGTTTCAGATCTAGTTGTGAGTGCCCTTTTGGATTTCAAATCCAAATGTACATTTGCCACATGAGCAACAACCTATGCCTAAAAGAATCTCCCCAAAGTGCTTTTAGGATACACGTATATATGCCTCCCTCCTCTCCCCACTCATACGCAGCCTTGTGCCCATCTCCACCTCAGCCACAGTTGTGCCGTGGCTGTGCCAGAAGCCACTCCTGGAGGTAAGGACACTATCTCTGCGGTGAAGATTCAGCAGTCCCATGTAACCTCAAGCACCCAGAGGTGTGTGAAACACGACCGAGATAAAGATCATCACCAACGAACATCTGAAGAGAAGCACAGTGGACATCAAGGGCTCCACCTCTCTGCTCTGGTCAGGGCCGAACAGAGATAGAATAAAAAGGAGAAGGACGCTGCTATTAGCAAAACAGTGGGCTGAGAACAAGCATTTGATGCTCAGTCATACTAACATCCTGCTTTAAAGTAACACTGACGTAGAAGGACTGCAAATGGGCTCCCAGAATTGGGCTTGGTTTGGGGCATTCCCGCATCACGCTCGTTCCCAACACACCCGGCAGCCTCGCTGCGCTCTGCCCGCTGTTTACGCGCATTAGTCAGCCCCGCAAGGCTGGGCTCCCCCCCAGGGGTGAGTCAC
>VYXD01009683.1:295694-331146 GCA_013397195.1 Hylia prasina | reverse complement strand
CCCTGCAAATCCAGGGCAGCCTCTGGGAGCGCCGGAGGAAACCAGCGCGCTCCTTCCCCTCCCCACCGCCGCGCTGAGCAGCGCAAGCCCGGGCGCCGAGTTGCGCCTGCGAGGCGGCCGCACGGGAACGCGGGGCACGCAGCACCGCCTGCCTCCTTCCTTACCGGGCCGCCAGCAGCTTCCCAGCCCGGACCCAGCGCCAGCTTCGCCAGGGCGGCCGNGCGGGCAGCCGGCGCTTATGGAGAAAGGCTTTATTGAAACAGGAACGCGCGGAGCCGGGCAGCGCCGCCTCTGCTGTGCCATATACGACACAGAAAAACGGCAGAAGCCTCTGCCGACGTGAAAATCGTCCAGAAACAGACAGGAAATAAACACTTGTAAACCTACAACACGGCAGTCACCAATAAAAGCTCCCTTGACGAATCTCTCTTGGCCCATGTGCTCCTCATCTGTGGTAGTTCTAACCTCGACTCATACCCCAACACCTCTTCTCTTCCCTTTAAGGTCAGCTTTTTATTTCTATACTTCACACCACATCTCAAGTGGAAACAAATCTGCAACTTAAAATTCATAGATAAGGTAATGGAAATTCTTCTTCCCCTCAGCCAATGTAGAAAGTTATTATCCATATCCTGCCCTTTACTAGACACATCTTTCCTCATTATTCCTGTCGCCCCAGCGCTTGTTGTCAAAACCAGTGTTGTATGAATTAGCCAGAAAACAGAAGGGTAGGATGAGTGGCAGTTTAAAAAAAAACAACCTAGTTTGATATTGCTGTAGAAATCTACATTTGTGTTCTGCTAAAAACATTTCAGTTATTTGCAAGAAATCTTTAAGTGTGATTAAATGAACTTATGCTGTATTCCTAAAATGTTCTGCATATTTTCACATCTTCTTTCCTAACATTTTTCACTTCTTTGATAAGGAAATGGTTGCAAAATACTTAGAATTTCCTACAGTGCTAATATAGAACTCTAAGTCTATACTAACAGAAAAAAAGGTTTGAAAAACATTTTATTTGCACATAAAGACAGAAAAGAAACAAAAAATGTATTTATAGTACTATTTACAATTCTGTCACTAAATTCACATTTATGCTTTATTGAACAAAGTTCAATATCAAAATTATTTTTAAGCAACCCAGGGAAATCATCCTTTGTTTAACTAAAAAAATAAACACAAACTGTGCTTTTTGAATTTTGACTCTGATGGAAAATGTAGCATTTCAGAAAAGGTAGGAACCTGAATAAAAGCACAAAAGGAGACAAAAATCCAGGTGTCTTCCCAGTGAGAAAGCTTTTCCTTGGCAAGGTACAGAAGTTTCAAGGAAGTATCTACCCAGCACCTATACAAGATTAGTTTTTTAAAATAAAAAATTACAAAAAGATGTTAAAATGTCATTGAAAGCTGCCCACAGAGATGGAATAACAATCTTCACTTAGAGTTATTACCAGCAAAAAAATCTGCAAACTAAAATAATTTGATTATTCCAGAACCACAGAAAAAGTCAAATTTGACAACTGACTTTTGCTTATTCTGTACACTTTAAAAATATGTCTCTGCAGTTTTATTTAGGTCACTACAGCTGCTCATAATGTCTACAAATGTCACATTTTTTTGATTCTTTCAAATAAGCATTTTCAACTCGTAGTTTTTCAGTCTCCTGTAAAACAGAGAAGAAAACATGGGTATATTAAGGAAATTATCCTCACCTTTTAAAATTTTACACAAGTAATATCTAGAGCTCTTCAAGTGTTTTATACACTATATACTTGAGGAAATAAAATGGAGATCCTCGTTTGGGGCCTGTGAGGAGACACACCAGCCATTATGTACTCAGCTGCATAAAATCAAATCTGTTCCTTTCCAACAGAAGAGCAAGAATTTTGTATTTCACTCTTAAAGCTTAGCTCTTTCCTATGTCAGGCCATTACTTCATCTGTAATCTACTCTGCAACTTACCTCTGTAAGCTTAGCATTCTCTTTCTTCAGTTTCACAAGATACTGAATCTTCTGGTTTAGGTTTTGATGACCAAGTAATTTCCCATTCTCCTCAGCAAGCAAGTCAACTTGCTTCCTCAGCAATTCTATTTCCTGTAATAATAAATACATTGTGTACCTCTTAGCAGTAGCCTCTCCTTCTCTTTTCAGAAATAATAGCTCCTTAGAGCTATTAACTACTAACATTTAAGTTTGTTGTAACATATGATGCAAGAGTTGGTTCATTCAGGAAATACATATTTGTCTTATGTCTCCTTAGACATAAGGAGATCTATGTCAGATCCTTCTAAAGGGCAAAAAAAAAGCACCATTTGATTCGTACTAAGTGGTTTCTGTATCCAGACTTTCACTAGTGCAGAGAACATCACAAATACAACTACACTGCAAAACAAAACAGCTGTACCTCTGCTAAATAAGATTCTCCTGTGAAGATAAAAAAAATTACATATATGTAACCTTTTCAGTCCTGCCTCTTTCTTCATATGCTTCTTCCAGTTTTGATCTAATTTCTTCTTTCTCATTAAATGCTTTGAGCTCCAAAGTCCTTGTTCGTTCCATCTCCAGAGTCATTTCATGACAGGTATTCTCTTGGATTCTGAGGATATTTTTGATCTCTTCTAATCTGCCAATATAAAAGAATCACAAAACATTAAAAACGAACATATACATCATACAACATCCTATGAATTACTAAGTCAGTTTTGGACACGAAAGGAGGCTCCTTTAAAAGCATTATTTTGAGATATTTTATTTGCCTTAGAATTTAGTGCTAAAGGAAAAATTTCATTCTGCTTCACAGTTCTTGTGTTTGATGCTATAAATTAGGCTGTGTTTTTGAGCTGCTCTTCTCTTTGGGAACTGTGCTGTTTGCAATCCAGGATTATACAACTCCGCTCATGATTGGAAACAGAAGCTTCACCTACACTTTGAATTAATTCACCTAAGGAATGTAAAATTTCCACCTAAACTCAGCTGCTCTTCAGGTTTCCTCTAAAATGCTTGTTTGTCTGAGACTTTTCCCCCAACAGCCTCGTTGCTCAAAAACATCTCTGAGCAGGTCTGAGCCTGTTTGCTTGGCCTGGTAACAGAATGAGTGCCACTTTGGATAGAATTAAAACATTTTCAGCAGACGAGGTCATAGGATATTAAACTATGCCTGTCTGCTGCTTCTATGGAGTTGAGTAATTTTGCAGACCAATTCAAATATTGCATACATTAAATTTTTGCCATCAGTTTTGTTTTAGTGAAGTGTGATGTTTAAGACCTGCTCTGTGAAAAGTATTCATTTGCTGCATTTGTCAAGATATGTGAAAAGAATATTTTCCCTCTTGGTCCATTAGTTGCTGGTATGACACATTGTAGCACTACTATGAAGTGTGTTTTGGAGACCAGTCAGGAATGCAAAATCAGTGCATCAAATAGCAAAATAATCCCTAATTTCGAGACTAGGGTTTCTGGAAAATTTAATGTAAGAACTACCTTCATCCTTAAAAGAAGTTACTTGCATAGAAAACATTCCATCAAATGTAAATAACTCACATGTTAGGAGATTCAGCCACAATAAATCCTGAAGCAATTCAGATTAGGAAAAGAACAGCCGGACAAACATTTTCAAACTAATTTTTATCTACTGATTCAGTATTTTCTTTCTTTGCTATTATCCATCCAAGGTACAAAACACTTGAATTTTGAGAACTACTTGCCCAATAGTGCAAACACAATTTAGAAATCTTCTAATAAAAATTTTTCCTTTTTCAAGCTGAACCACAGGAACTTAAATAGCATAAAACCCAAATAATTACATTATGTGTAAAATAAAACATTTATAATAGTAATAAAGAAATGAACAGTATTACAATTTCATGTGAAAAGGAGTGCAATTAGAATTCACTGCATATAAATAAATTTAAGCAATTAAAACCATACCTTCCAATTTAAGTTTTTAAGGTTCTACCCATTAAATATTGTCTTGATATAATGCTATGTAGTAATAGGTGCTACTACCACCTACTGATGAGAAAGAGTAAGAACTCAAGGTACCTTGCAGAAGTGCAAACACTTCCAAATTATGTCTTTTGTCATTAACTAGTTTAATGCTAGTTTCCAGTTCAAGGAACAATAGTTAGACTTACTCTGCTTTGATTTTCAGCATTTCTTCCACTGCTTTATTCTGTAAAAGTTCAAAAACATTAGATGCAGTCTTAATGTTTAATATACACATATACATATATTTAAAAATATTTGTCACTTAATTGATGCTACATATCTCATTCCAGATCATCCTACAACCTAGTAGTTCACATCTCTAATATACACTTTAAGTTCATCTCTTTGCTGTAGGCACTTATTTCTCATTTCTTGCCAGCACAGCTGACCCACAGCAGTGTCTCTGCCCACTCATACATGGCAGGGCTCTAACAGGGGGCTCTTCCATCTAGGACATCCATGGAAACCTCTACTGTGACATTAACTTCCCTTTGACAGAGCCCTGACATTAGCAAGTGACAAAATCTACACTTCCCAACTCCGTGGATGAGTCAGATTTGGCAATCTGAATCTGTCTTGTTAATTGTGCAATCTGACACCCAATTCACTGGTGTTAGGCCAAGATAGAAATCCTAACAGCTAAGTGTCAGGCTGTGCCTGTTGGAATTCACTAGAAATTGGTGTTTGTTTTGCTGCCATGAAAACAAGAAAAATCACATTAATACTTCACAGCAGATCAACAGCAACTGACATGAGAAAGATAATATACCTTGGCAAGTCGCTCTTCAGCAATCTCTTCCTCCTTCTCTTTAAGGTACTGAACATCAGGATGTTTCTGATCACTAGGAAATTCAAGAATGAGAAAAAGGTTTCTCACAAACAGAGGAAAGCAGTTGTAAAAACATGTTATCCAGATTAAACCAGTAAATGTGTGCAGTTGTTTTCACACGTATTCATACTCAAAATACTGAACATCATGAAACAACTCTGGAAGAGTTTAAACTTCTAAACACATTTTCTTTCATCAGAGTATAGAGAAATTAATGTTTTAATGGAAACAATTACAAATGTAATAAATATGCAACTGTTTGTTAGACAGCTGTGCTGGTTTTGGCTGGGGTAGAATTAATCCTCTTCACAGCAGCCATTACAAGGCTGTGTTTTGAATTTGTGCTGAACACAGGGTTGATAATGTAGAGATATTTTTGTTGTTGCTGAGCAGAGCTTGCAGAGAGCCAAGACCTTTTCTGCTTTCCATGCTGCCACACTGGCTTGGGAAGCTGGGGGTGCATGGGAGGTTGGGAGGAGACACAGCAAGGACAGGTGACCCGAACTGACCAAAGGGACATTCCAGACATATGGCATGGTCAGTGTATAATAAAGGAGGAAAAGGGGATGTTTGGAGTGATGGTATTTGTCTTCCCAAGTCACCGTCGTGTGTGATGGGGCCCTGCTCTCCTGGAGATGGGAAGCAGTGAATTAATCCCTTGTTTTGCTTTGATTGTGTGTGACTTTTGCTTTCCCTATTAAACTGCCTTTTTCTCAATCCACACATTTTCTGGGTTTTGCTTTCCTGATTCTCCCCCACTGGTGGGGGAGTGAGTGAGTGGCTGTGTGGGGCTTGGCTGCTGGCTGGGCTTAAACCACAAGAGCAGCTTTGGGATGGAGGTACATATTTTGTTAGTTCACAGTGTTCATGTGTATGAAGACTGCAGAAAGACTTCCTACAAGATCACTGCTCAGTGGTCTTGCCAAGTTAAGAAGGTAAAAGCTTCTTGTATTCAAAAGACTTGACTAATTTTTATTTCACTATTCACTTCACTATTTTTATTTTGTTAGTTTTTAATCGACATGACATTGGATGGAAATAAGAAAACATACATTTAAAATAACTCACAAACCAGCTTCATCCTTGTAGTGTGCCATATGGAAAAAACTTAATTGGTTAAGAGTTTTATAATTACATCAAATTACAATAAACCCACTATTTTCAGTAACTTAAAATCTTGTGAACAGATCAGGTAGATTGCTGAACAATTATGCTGTTTCTAAGGCTTTCTACTTGGTTTGCAACAGACATTTGAAACAGTGTTGTGATTTGAAATGGAAATCACAGATAAACAACAATGGTTACATTGCCATGGAACACAGGATCCTGTGGCTTTGTTTTTCACAGTTTATGTAGGTTTTTTAGACCAAAAATTTCCACAAAAAAAGCATTTCGTTTATTTTCTTCACTTGTTTGACTCCTGACTTGGAACATAATTTTAATATGTACTAAGAGTCCCCTGCTCCTTTTAGTTGTTAGGAATTGTGGTTTGAGTAGACCAAAGGTTAATTGTACATTGGCGGTTTTAAAATTTCATTTATATCTGTATTGAAACTCGCCTTGCATTCATTTGGACATTCCTTACCTACTGGATCCATAACTACACAAGTGACAAGGCAATATATAATACCCAGGAATTACTATGCATATAATTTTACATTCTGTTTCCATTCCCTTTATAAAACTTTGTTGCATTTAAGTACTTGTGATTTAAGGGCCATAAAGTTTACAAGCCGGTAAATAATCTTCATAGAAAAGTTTGAGTCAATCTCTAAATAGGCAAACAACTTAAAACTGTATTTCAAATAAAACCTGTAAACGTTATCTTAATTATTTCAAGCTAAGGGAGATTTTTCATGTTTTATTTTACTTTACCTGTTCTTGCTTGGTCTCTGAGCTTCTACAAGGCTCTGTAGACTCCTGTTGTTCTCCACCAATATCTGCATTTCCTGACGCAAGTTCTCCAATTCATTTAATTGTTCCTAAGCAAGTGAAATTTGAAACATTTTATCTGAAGACCAAATTGCAATTCCTGTTTTCATTTTCAATTGAACATGTTTTTGCATAAAATAGAAGACAAAAATTATTTATCAGAAAGCAAGCATGGTTCTCTGGGAAATATCTGCATCACCTTCCATCTCTAGTTGCATTAGAAACTTCATTGAGAATAGTTTCAGCAGCAAATATTGAGAACTGTTTCAGCAGCAAAAATGATGGTACCATTTGACATTCATGAACAAAAAAAGCACAGTCTTGGGAAAATGAGATTTATAGGCATTGCAAGCAAGTTGTCACCACTTGTTCCCAGCCTAGGTAAAATGAAAACCAAAAACTGCCTTCCTGCTTTAATGGACATACTACTAAGCAGAGCTCATTAAAAAAGCTGAACTCTGCAGTCTGTCTCATTTTAACCTGACAAATTGCCAGCAGAGATTAACTCATAGTACCTTCAGCCTTAGAATTTCATCATTTTTTGCTCTTCGTTCTTCATTCAGTTCATGCACAAGGTGCTCCAGATTTATTGCTGAGGCCCTTCGATCAGCTATTTCTTGCTCATGAGTTTCCAAAAGCTTGGCCAAATTCACATCAAAATTAGGAGGGGTTTTTGGACACTGCAAGTCAAAAAAACCAAACCACACAAACTATTAGTAAAGAATTGTTTTCCCTGTGTATTGGTTACATGTTTTAATACTTCATTGGAGACATAAATTAATAAATTCCTGGTAGACAAATCATCAATAATTACAAACTATATGAAAATGTTTCTCTCAAATGCCATACCTGAGGAAACGTTACTGGAGATGGGTCCACAAAGCAATCTATTTGCTTCATTTTCAGTTCATATTCATTCTTCCTGTTTTCCACTTCCTCTGTCATTTTGTCTAACTATTAGAAACACAGTAAGAATTAAAGTAGCTCATAATACACACAAAATAGGAAACAAAACAGCACTCAGATCTCTATTTTGAGCAAGCTTAAGTACACCACAAATTATTTTAGATTAACAAAAGACAACTTTCATAATGTCTATATTTAGTTAATCACTGTTAAACTTTCAATTGTTGTATGCAACAAGCATTTTCGAAAGCATCTATACATCTAATTCCTTTGTCGTTCATCTGAATTTTGTTCTTGTTAGTATTTGATTTTTTTGCCTTGCTAACACAATCTACCTTTCAAAGGGCATGCTAATACAGAAAAAAAACCTGTTATGAACTTGGTTGACAAACATTCCTGGTCAAAACATGATTTCATACAAAGATTTTAGTGGTAGAGATTTGACCATTTTCCCAAGAGAATATGCTAACTTGACAAAATAACTCTTTCAAAAAATAACTTATTAGAGTCTTTGCCAACACAAATATATTACTTAGCACTATGATAGTTGTGACAACTACAGCTAAAATTTGAACAAAGGTTTAACATAGCTATTTAGTCTGCAGCAGCTCCAAACCACTGCATAATTTATGGAGCTCACCCGTTATCTCTATTGCATAATGATACCATTTGTGGATAAGTGTTAAGCAGAGGAAAAAGTAATCCCCTAGGTTATACTGCTGATAACCCGAGGCTGCTCTGCTCTTATAGGTACTGATAATTTTACTCTACTATCAGAGTAAACATTTTTGTGATCTCTAGACAACATTTCCAAAACATTAGAAGTTACCTAATCTTTGTTCAGAAGTTTTTTGAACTACTACTTTCCTTTTACAAGAAAGAGCATTTCTCTTCACCGAAAGTACTATGTACCAGATGCTCTAAAATGACAAGTGAAGCCTTTTTCAGAAGTTACAGTTGACCACAGCTCCCTTTCAGTGAGCTAACTGTGAAAATTTCTTTGTTTTACCTGTTCCCTGAGTTCCTGGATTACAGCTTCTTTCTTTGCTATGTCTTCCTGTGCACACTGGAGCAATGCATCGTGCTTCTTAGAGGCCTCTGTCAGGCTTATCAGCTGATCTGCAGTATGACGCAACTCTTCACACAGAAGGTCCCTCTATTTTAAGTCGTTGGATGAGTGAAAAAAGAAATGTTAAAGTTACTGCTCTAAGGCAGTTGTTTCAAGATGTTTTGTCATTGGTGCCAAGATTGATGGATAGCAGCTACAAGCATCTCCCTTTTCCTTCTACTTTTTCATCATGAATTGTAGCAAGCATTAATCTATAAATTTAATTCTAGCATGTTTTCATATCCTTGGTCTTGGTTGCACAACAAAAATGAGAACTCTTCCCCAGTATAGTGACAATTAAGATTCTAGTGGAAGATTTTTGAAATTAATCACTATTTTAAAATATAATATGTACTTAAAAAGATATACAGTTCTCTAAATAAGAAACCAGAAAAGAATGTATAGATTTTAATCCACGCTGAAGTGATTACAGCTTTTTTATTGCTCTGATATTCTACAGGTACCTTTGGATTTATTCTAGGATCTATACTCCCACCCTATCTGATGGGAGATCATATGTAAAGAAGATGTGTTAAAATGTAGGGAGAAACTTCATTTAGTATTTTAAATACCACCTGTGATTAGTTCTTCTTGTCCAGATAAGAAAACATGAAGAAATTATTAACTGAAGTATAAAGAAACACTATAATTTTATCAGGAGCCAGATATACCCAAGGATAACACTGGAACAGGAACTGACACTTGGGTTAAAAAAAGCCAAAAACCCCAGAGTGATCCATTTGCCAGACAACTTGGCTTTGGGTTTCAGAATGTCACTTTTAGATATGACTACTAACATAGTCTGTTTGTTTTAAAACACATTTCCATTATGTTTAATGTCCTTTGAGAAACACACTCCACCTCCCTGGAAGACTTTATTGGTGATATATGATTGGACTAGCAAATCTAATCACAGATGATCTTGTAGGAATTACATGTAATGAGGTACCAGTGTTTTGACTGATGGACATGTTCAACAAAATAATGGTGACAGCAGTAATAGAAAAGACAGAGTTAAAAAATGACGCATTAAAAAGCAAAACACCATTTGAATCAAATGTGTGCCCTAGATCTGTTTCCAGCAGGTGGAGCTTTTAGTTAAAATTATGAGTAAAGAAAAGGTATTGCTGAATATAGTGCAGTGGGGGAAGAGATGCTATAGAACATAATATATTCTTTTACCTATTTTAATTTCTCAGCTGCATCATCTAAAGCTGCCATTAAATTCAGCTGATGGTTCCTTAGTGGCCTTAACAAAATTAAACCAGGCTCTTAGCATAGGCTTTTATGAAGTAGCTTATAAAATATTTATGTCAAGTAACGTGATAATTTAACAGAATTTGTCAGGTATCTCATGAAAAATTCTTTTAAGAACAGCTTAACCAGCTATAGTTTGAACTAAAATGAGGTTAAGTTTTACATGAACATTTTAAACAAAACCACATCCAACTGGTGTGGTTGAACAAATAATCACAATACACCAACATTAAAGTTTTTTACCTCAATGTTATCGGCTATTTCTCTTCCTTCCAAGGCTTCCTGTAGTTCTTCAATCTTCTTTTCCTGATCTTCTATGATACCCTTGCTTTCTTCTTTGGCAGCCAGAACAATATTATACTTGTACTACAAAAAGCATTCATTAAATTTAAAATATTTTAGAAAAACATGTTATGAGGTAAAGCTGGCAAACAGAAGACAAATAAATGTACATCACAAATCTTATGATGACAACTATGTTTAGAAATTAGTGTCAATGACTAAAACCAGAATATCTTTAACTTGCTAAAACCAGAATATCTTTAACTTGTAGAGATTAGTTGTCAGAATGATACAAAAAGATTATTAATGTGAATTAGCCACCACAATACATATTACCCACTAAAACCATTATTAAAGATAGCCACATTTAGAAATCAACAGCATTTTCTATAGAATGTTTTGAATTCAGAGCTGACACATAATATATTATGTAAAGCATTCTGTTGGTTGCTCTATCAGTTTGCAAACCAGACTTATTTTAATAAAGCAGAAGCATCATATTTATTCATAGTTATTCAAATACACAGTTTTAGTTCTTTATATTTGTTTCCATATGTAGAACATAGTAATACCAGCAACATAAAAATTCACTCCATCAAAAATGGATTTACAATTCAGCTTCAATTGCTGAGATCCTAAATTGCCAGTTTCTGAGAAAATCTAAATGTGACTGTCAGCTGAGTGGAATTTACAGGATGTGAAGAGGTCCCTTTAGAGACAGGTTTTTACCCACCACGTGGAGAGGGTTCAGTTTTTGAGACAGCCTTAGGCATAAATGTTGAGAAGATTTCAACATGTCAAAACAGAGAAATTTCCTTCTAAAACACTACAGCAAGTTATACTGTTTGAGACCCATGATAAGATATGTCATAGCCCCCCATTTCTAAAGAACGATACCATGTCCTTCAAAATGACAGAACATACATTTATATCCTCGAGCTCTCTTGTCAGCCCATCTATGGACTCAGTTTTATGATTAATTGAAGACCTCAGCTCCTGGATCTGTCTCATCAAGTCATTTACAACTTCCTGCAACATAAAAAAAATTAATCCTGATAAAATCCATATAAAATCCATATAATGTATTACTGGACTTCTTTTGGTATATAATTTGTCAATCCCAAACTTCAATCTATCAGGTGAAAATGAATCCTCAAATGGCACATGTAAAGAATAAACAGGAGATTTGTTGCTAAATCATTGGCTTTTGTTCCAAGCACATAAACAAAGAACTAAATAACCTGCAGCGTTCATTAGAAGAGAAGACTGGCCTGCTGATTTAGTCTTAGGCTGTAATGGGTTACTAATAGGAGAACAGACCTTGTCTAATTTAAGGGTACATTTATTTGCAATGGAAAAAGGCACATTGAAGAAACACCACTGCACTGACAATACCAGGTGATTCTGACCTTATGCATGTCAGATTTTTGGGTTTATGATGGAAAAAGCAATACTTACCATTGCATCATGCCAGGTAGTAAATGCACCATGTGATTTCATACTCAGACAGCACATATGCTTGCACTAGGGGAACTCAGGCTATTTAAGCTTTCACACCTTTCTTACCTTTTCCATCTGCCCATTACAACAGAGCCCTGACTGGAAGGCTCTATTAATCATCCGCAATTAATGCGTTGTTTAGGCATTGAATGTTTTGTCCAGTAGACAGTTTTACCTTTTTTTTTTTGTTTGTTTTGTTTTTGTTTTGTTTAACCTTCAGTCAACTTGTCTTTTCTCTGAATGCATACCAGTTTCCTACCTCCCTGCTAGGAAAAGGTAGGATTTATTTTACCTGGCTGTATAGCCAGGACTGCCTAAAAGCACAAAATTACGAAGCAGTACAGGAAGGCCCTGGTCTTTCATCTCTATTGTAGAACATGGTTACCCACAAGACTACATATCAGTAACAGAAATAAGACCAAACCTTATCTGTATTGTTTGTCTTCTTCAAAGCAGCAATAGTCTCTTCAGCAGCACCCAGCTCCAGTTCCAATGTCCTCAGTTTTGCTTCCTAGAGGAAATAATATTTGTGAAGGAGTGTCTTCACTACCTTTGCTGTGTTTTATAAAGCACCAAGACATGAAAAAAAACAGAAGGAAGTTGCTAACCTTACCTAAAAAATTAACCAGCAGCTTAACAAAACAATATGTAGCCTGAGCACTCTACATTTATTTTGCTGGTAATCAACCTAACAGACAGTACAACAATAAAGTTGTTATTAATACCCCAAAAAAGCCATGAACACACAATTCACATATTCAAATCTGCTGTTGTACCTGCTGCTCACACCGTGTCACCATTTCTGAAAATGGTTTCTCCACCTGTGCTTTTTCAAGTACTTTCAAGAGTTCCCTGGTAAATAAAAAACATGTTTTGATTATATTTCTCACTAGAAATGTAAGAGAACTTTAACAAGAACAAAGTGATATGAGTTTATTCTATTTGCACTTAATTTTATAAGAGTTCTTAAGTGATCACATTCCCAACTATATGAAAGACTAATACTTTAGTTTCCAGCCTTACACTGCTATCAGTGGCAGAATTTTATCTTTGACATGAAAAAGTATACAATGAAATGACTTTAAATTAAAATGATTGCTGTTCTGATTATAATAAAAAACCATCTGGAGAAAATCACCTCTAAAAATAGGATGCCCATCTGAATGCAACATAAAGCAGCAATGAGGTCAGATGAAAATAAACCCCACTGCTAATTAAAACTTACTTTGAATTGTTTTCTTTGTCTTCTTGTAATTGTAATGTTAGTTTTTCATTATGTTCTTTTTCTGTTTTCAGAAGCTGCAAAAGGTTCTAGAATATTAAAATATATGTTTGCTATAAGAAGTTAGAATATAAGGTCTCTAGAGCAATCTAAAACAAAATAAAAACCTAAACAAATCCTTAAGATAACTGAAAAAAACCAACCACCCCACAAAACCTTAAATGGAAACTGGAAGATCTTTAGTTTGTCCTGAAGAAGTTCAAAAGTAAACCCTATTTTATATGGGTAATTAAAATTTTATGTTTATGTCAGGTAATTGCATCTTTTCACCTGACATTAATAATAATTTCATACAGCTATGATGTTCCTCAATATCCAAGGCTGTAAAGGGAAAAGTTAGAATTTTCAATTATAAATTGATTTGGGGGCATTTTAAAATTATATATTTGTTCAAAATACTGAAATATATGGAATTTAAACCAATAATATTCAATCTGTCAGTATTCTCTTAAACACTAACAAGGAAAATTTTTACCAAACTTGCGGAGCAGGCACTGTGTACCCTGCAGAAATGCAGGCAAAATTATTTGCCAAAGCCCTTGAGCAACCTTGTTGCTGTTTTGCAGTCACTGCAGTCTGACAGGCTTTCAAGGACAGGATCAACTAAATTGGAGGACAGTGATCTACCACAAGCCATAGATCATTTTAACAAGATCACATCCACTATGAAAATTTTTAAGAAACTGCTTTGTAAAGATAGAATAATTAGGCTAGTCTTGGCTAGCCCTGAGATAAAAGCATTTCAATGTCAGGATTCTTTTCCAAAGAAGCTTCTTATTCCTTTACTAATTAACCCAACATCTCCCTCAACATTTCCAGAGCAATTTCTTCAGCCTAAAAACTTACTATTCATGATGTTATTGGATATTTCTGATAGCCTGTGGTTGCACTAAGTTTTGAAAAACAATTTGGGTACATCTTCCAAATGAAATCACCAAGAAACCTATTACTACTGTGGAATGTTATCAGTGATAAAATAATTGGAATTAAGCAATCTGGGTTCTGTATAATCAAGTTCTTTAGAATCCTTGGCTGTCTTACACAAAGCTCAGTTTTCACTGCTTCTGCTTCTTGCTTCCTGTCCTCAAGTTGTTGTTTCAGCTGGTCCGTCTCAAACTTGGCTACCTCCTGCAAATTGTCGTAGTCATCCTGCAGGCTTGCCTTTTCTTCAAGAATCTTTTCATGTTCTAGCCTTCATAAAAAAACCCAGACCAAATAATCTAAGTAAAGGTTTGTGTCCTTACAAAAATACTCCAATCAACTGTGTTTTAAAATATTCAAATAACATATATAGAGAAAGAATAGTCTCCAAAACATATTCCTGCTAACACAGACTGCACCAGTACAACCACAGCATTTAATTTCAGTTCCAGGTTCCTGGTCTTACAAGGTCTCACTCAAAAAATTACTTCAGCTAAGACATGACCTGCTATAATGCAAAACATAGTTAAGTTTTCCAGGAACAAAAATCAACCCCAAAACATAAACCAAAGCACAACACAAACAAACTAGCAACAAAACCCAACATAACTAAATCACATTAGTAATTAAAAACCTACCGATTATCATCTAATAATAATGGCAATTATTGCAGACAAGGCAATGAGTTATTCTGGCTTTGATACTCAAAGTTCAGTTATTTTTTAGGATTTCTTTCTGCTTGTATTTTTAGCGCAGCATCATTATGGCACCTGCTTCATGTGACCAAACTGACAAACTGTTCACTTGACTTTTGGAGAGCAGCAAGTTAATAGATATATCCCATTTAATAAGAAAATGATGTAAGAAAGTGAAAGGCAGGCACATATTGTTTTCTTTTTAATAATTCCACCATATAGCCTGAAATAGGCATGAAGGAACTAAGCAAAAAATCCCCAATCAAACAACCCAAACAAGCACTCTCTCCAAAATAAACAAGCAAAGGACAAACACAAAACAACTCTAAAGAAAACATATAAACTGTAAGTTCACATACAGGAGAAGATGACTAAATCACTTGATGCATCCAGAAGGGATGACAGAGCATTGTACCAAACCGCCAACATACCTGACACTGTCCAGCTGGAACTGTACATCCATGTGTCTACCAGAAAGCTGACTTATTTCTTTCTCTTGCTTTTCCCTAAAGGCATTATATTCCAATTTTACAGAAGACAGCTCCTTGTCTGCAGACTGCAGGACAATGCGCAAGTCACGGACTTCGCTTTTTAATACTGTCAAAAAACCCCAAAACAATTTACATGTTATTTGGAAAACTGTGCTAGGTATAGGACACACAGTGATATAGAACCTGCTGGGAAAGTCTCACAAACCTCTGCATGTTTTCAGTGGAATTAATCTCAAAAGTCACACACAAAAAGACTGTGCATGGAAAAGGTCAACAAAACACTGACTTTAAGGAGTAAAGGTAAATCAATAAAACATTCCAGACAATAGCACTAATTTTGGTAAACAGACGTTTTAGCCTTTATTTTTATTTAATACTGTCATTTTAAATACTCTATCTTGTGCCTCCTTCACATTCAGAGTAAAGACAGAAGCATTTTGAATATTGTATACTGTGCAAGACTAGGCAAAGATGATCTGCAAGAATTAAAGATTGCTTTCTTTATTAAAAAAAAAAAAATCAAAGCAGTATGTCTAACAACCCAAATAGTTACTCAGCAAATGCTATTGTTGATTTAAAACAGTAAGACACCTCAAAACTTTTAATGAAACTTATTATTACAAAGACTTACTATCAGCCTTGTTTTGACTTTCTTGAAGATGCTTTTCAAGTGATTTTATCTGTTCAAGGAGCTCCTGGCGCTCTTTACTCCAGTCATTTCTTTCAGATGAAAAAAGCTGGAAAAGAAAAGTAAATTTTTTTAAAAAGAAGGAAGTGTAGGAGTGGGTAAGTCACACACTGTAACAATAATGTAATGATGTACTAAAGCATTTCATCAACTGATTATAAACACATTTTTCTTTAAGTTCAGTACTTGGTGACTCTGAAATCCCTCAAAGTCCAAGGAAAAAAAAATAATTTATATAACTGAGGACATTACCTTATCTAAAAAGTTCCTTTAAGAGGGACCCACAGCTTAGGAGCTGGTATCATAGATACCAGAAGTGAGACTGGTCTGGAAAGAATACAGGCCTTATTTCCTTTTCTATGACAAGTCAACCCTAGCAATTAAGCAAGACTTGCAAATATTTAATAGGTAGTTCCTACTGAGGCAAGTATTTCCGGCAATCCAAAGTTTAAGATTTCCTTGTTACTAGTTGCTTTCCAGAAATCATGAAGTTGGCCAAACCCAACGACAAGCGTTTGTCTATATTTAAGCTCTAGCAGGCTCAGATTCACAAGATTTAAAACAACAAAACCAAACTCAAAACTGCATTATGTTAAATGAACCTTCTCTGCTCACTCTAACTCCAGGGGGGTTGGATAAGATGACCTTTAAGCCAAACGAAACTATTTCATGATTTTAAGTCCTTATCTTCCTGCATAGCCCTGAGCTGTGTATGATGCTAAGTAAATTTGTCAAACTGCAAGTAACATTGCAAGACCTCACCAGACAATACAGCAGTATCACTGTATGATAGTTACATGAGCCCTATATTACATTGTTCTCTCACCTCCTGTATTTGTGCAGAGTGATGCTCCAGTTTATTAATATGCTGCTGGAGTTTTATATTCTTGCTTTCCTCTTCATCCAGCTTTGTCTGCATTATGCTCAGTTGCTCCTGTGACACAACAGACACTCAAAATTAGAGCACCAATCTTGCACTTTTTTTCACATGCCGTATGGCAGTCTGTGCATATTAAAAGTCAACAAGTTTCTATTTTTATGACCTGAACCAACAGAAAACAGAACACTCAAAAATAAATCAGTATCTTAAGTAGCTGATTTCTCCTATTTCTAACTCAACTGACAAAACACAAGCAAATCCAGTAAATACAAGGACTGAATCCAATAAACACTTCGTTTTCAGACACGTTTGTCTTGGAAAAATAAAGCTTTAAAAAGAAGCAATTCAAATCATACACTAGTTAAACTCCTTACAGGATCTCTGCACTGCAGTAAGCATCAGAGGGGTTTTGGCTGTAGTGCCAGGGTTTTACATGCACTGAAGTTAGTTCCAGCTTCTAGAGAGTAGTTCAGATAAATTTGTAGTGCTCTTCTATGTGACAAAAGACCTTCCCTGCCCACTAGAAAAGATACAAGACAATGTATACTGGTAGACATACAGGTTTCTTCAAATAATGCAGTGTTATATGTTAAACTTGTGTACTGTTCCAAATGGAGCTGTCAACTTATAAAGAGGACTCCTCAGAGACAAGTTATCAGATTTAAATAGAAAAAAGTATGAACACTCTGCAATAAACTACTTATGATAGTCAACCCTCAAATCACTTTCAGTATTTTGGCTGTAAAATCCTCTTTCAAGTACAATATATAGAGAACTGTTTAGTGTTAAGTATTAATGAGGGGCTTCAGTTTCCTATGCAAATTAAAATGCACTTAGTGCAGGGGAAGTACTTCATGGCAAAGCCTTCTTTATAATAAAGTTGCACATACACTTCACTTTTTATGCAGAACATTCACCTGTGCCACTTTGAGCTCCTCAGCAATGGCTTCACATGCTTGTTCACTCATCTCTGGAGGAACTGGCTCTTTTAGAATGTCATCCATCATCTCTTCAGAATGCTGAAGATCTTCAAAATTATAATCTGGGCTTATTCGCGGCACAAGGCGAGACCTTAGCTGGTAAGCTTTAGTTGGAGTGGTTATGATCTGTTACAAAGATTACAAAGCAGTCTTTATTTTAACTGTAAAATGAAATTAAAATTTTGTCTGGTATTGTATTTCTTAATTCTGTAAGCAGAATAATGAAATAAAATGCTTAAAGTGGCTAGTTCTGAACTATCAGTACTTCCTCAGATTTGTCATCTGATGACTGAAGCAGTCATTCAGTTAATACTTCAGAACAAAAAGTAGCCTATTTGGTTTATCACATATGGACAACATTTCAGAAAACTAGTTAGGCTAAGGGATCACACAAATGACAGTCTGTACTCTTGTACAGCTCAGGAGTCAGTATGTGTGGCCTTAACTAAACTTATTCTCATACCTTAAGACTTTCTCTATGTAGCTTATGTAGCTGAGAGACTTCTCGGCGCTTGTGTGCTTTGGTTGCCTCCAGAATGTTTTCAAGGTGCTGGTTTGCTTTCTGAAGGGATTGAAGCTCTGATTCCAGTTCCATCTGTTTTTTCCTGTTTAGGAAGTATTTTGTTACTGTCAAAACTACTCCACGAGTATGCCTTTATATCAGTAAAGATACGCTGCAGTATTGCCAATGAGCAAACTGCAGCTGAACTTTTACCCAAACACTGTAATGCATTATTTTGAGAAGAAAGCCACCACTGCTGTATTAAAAAGTAAAAATAACGTATAAAATATTAAAAAGCTAAGCAGCTTATTTGTGCCTGCATAATGAAGCAAGCAGATGGATAACTAAACATGTCAGAAAAAAAATCCATTACATGGTAAAAAATAAGCTGCGACCTTTGCAGTTCCTTTTATGAGAAAGTGATATCACCCATTCCAATATGGTTTTAAGCTTTAAAAATGTTATCCTGTTATATGAGAAGTCTGAACTGGAGCTTGCCAGGATTAAAGAAAATCCTTTAAAGACTTTTTTTTTTTTTTAAGTGCTGCTATGTTAAGATTATTTTGCCCTCTAAGAGTACTGTAACTGAAATCCAACAGTTGAGCAGAAATTTAGGAATAATTTTCACTATGTATTTTGCAGAGCTACACACTGTTACTGTGATAGTTGCCATTACTGTCATAATGGTAGGGTCAAAGTCTATAGACAAATGGAAACATACTATTTCATCTCTTGGCAGTTTAATGCAGTCATTTTCCCTCACACTCTTGGCATCTGCAGCAAAACTTAGGGAACAGAGTAGAATTTTAGTTCTGACTCCAACTGGACAACAGAAAAATTAGCACATGTTGTTTTTGTGAAATTGCTATTTTGCTTTTATTCAGTTACAGAATATAGTTACACTTGTATGTAAAGTTTCAGTTACTCTGAAAATAGAAAGAAGTTTAAATTTAGTGACTCCAGAGGCTGACAAACATTTCTGTTTGATTGCACTCCACACAGAAGATGTTGGTAATTGATAATAAAATTACATACATAAAATTAAGAAAGCAAGATGTTCACAAAACATGGAATATATAAAATAGAAAGATATTTAATGGGCAGAAAAATAAAGTAATCAATATATAGCAATATAAAAAGACTACTGCAATTAATGATACGGAACAATTGATGGGCTGCTGAATTGATAACCTCAGTTGATCATAATACTATTATTTATAAAGTTCATAGGATTTGCTACACAGAAATCTAACAGTAAAAATACAGATTTGCCTCAATGAGCAAAAAGGATATTAAAAGCTACTTTGAAAAATAGAGGTGGGGAGGCAAAATTGTGCCAGATGCTTTTAGAATTACACTTTAATTTCACTGGAAGCAACACAAAGCAACATTGTTAGGTACAATTAAAATAAATTAAAAAAAAAAATCAGGCCCCTTTTGCCTTCCAGGTTTGCATTACATTTGCTGGAAATGCTATTTTTCTTGTATCTGCAGTTACAAGATCTGAATTTTTCAGAAATGGGGTTAATCAAGTGAAGTCATGTATTATTCACATGCATATCAACACTGAAGGTATTAGTGAGGCCATTCCCATTATCTTGTGCTGCCCTCCAGGAGAACAATAACAGTAAATTCTTTACTACATTAATAAGGGCAAAGTAGACACTTACTTCAAGTTTAGATGCCAAAGCAAATGGATATAAATGTACTACTGACACCGTGCCTTTGCTCTGATTTGAATTAAACATTTGTTCCCATAACAAGTCTCAAGCTAACAGTTTTATTGCCTTCTTAAAAATCCTTGAAATTTAGATAAAAAATTAACAAACAGGTCAGCCAAGTGTTCTGGGGTGCTTGGATTTTACATTTATGGTGACTCAAACTTGCAGACTTTAAGTTTTTAAAACTATTGCAAAAAAGAAAAAACCAACAAACCACCAAATACCTCCTCTCATTCTCCCCTACCCCATCAACTCCTACTTCTTGTCAGTGCCTCCACCTGTAATATTTCACTTACTGAAAAACATTTGCTCTACATGGAAAGTAAGCCAAACTCTCCCTGTGCAGGTTAAGCAGGTAACTACCAGAATTAAAGGGTATGTCCCTCTCCTGCATGGTGTGAAGCATTTTTATGCATCTTACTATCAAGAGTGGCTTTGGAAAAGACAAAGAATCCTGCAGCAGTGTAGATGTACGTTCAGATTTAATGATGGTTGTTCCCTAGTCTGGAAATAACCAAGTTCAACAGGAACATACCCTGTGTGTGCATACCATTATTCTTAACCTGGCCCTTTCTTATGTGGAAAAAACAAGCCTAGTCAGTATAATCAGGATCAGAGTCTTTCTAAAATCAATATGAATAATGACTTAAACCCATTTGATTACAGATATTTCAATACTGTTTTGTCTCACTTGGTTAGCTCTTTAAATTCTTCGTATTCTTGCTTTGAAGTTGCCAGTTCAGCCTGGGTCTGCAGCAAACGAGCTTTCAGCCTTTCAACAGATGCCAGCGAGTTGCCTTCCACTGACATGGTGGAATGTAAGCGGTGACCTAAAGAACAAACACAGACCCTCTGAAATCACACAGCAGCTCAAATACCTGAAGTTTTACTAAAATGTAAGCATTTGTGGGCTTTTGAACAGCACAGCAACAACTGAGATTGACAAAAATAGGTATTGGCAACAGTCCACATGAAAACCAGTAATAATTAGTATAACTGCAGTCTTCATGATAACTAAGGACCACAAAATGAGATTATAGGTGAGTTTCACAAGATGCAAATCAAAATTCCCTATTGCTTGAAGGCCAACATGAATACAATTAAGTAAAATTATTTTATTGGTCTTCAGGTACCACTTTGAGGAAGGCAAAAATACATCAAGACAGACATTTTCAACACTATGCTGCACACAGCAGAAACACAATAAGCATATTTAGCTGGAAAACATTAGCTTATTTTTACCTGTAATACTTTTCTCTGTGGCGGAAGCTTCCAAAAAAGCTTTTTCTAGCTCTGCAATTGTCTGAGCATCAATTTCTTGGGCCTTTTTAACTGACTGTAAAGAACGAAGTTTTTTATTCTCCTCTCTGAGATTATGGTTCTCCATGGCGTACTTTGCAATCCGTGGGTGTTGTTCCATCTGTGGTAATCAATATTTTATTCAACAGTTTTTATTTTCCAGACAATGCTATAACTATCTAGCTGTTACTTTACTACCTTTAATAAGGATTAAACTGTAATAGAAAAGGAAAAGAGGTGTTTCCCACAGTGGTTAAAACTACTCAGTTTTTCTTTGGTTAATTTTCTTACTGCCTTGCAATCTACTCTTAAGACAGCCAGTTTACATCTTATGTGTTTACTCCTTTACTGGTAATAAAGCAGCAGAATGCTTTTCTTGCTGCTCTCGATACCCTTTTCCATTTTATCTTTGGCTTTTCTTAATGCTATCCTTGCAAGTAAGCCGTAGTAATGTTTCTGTAGTCAATAAAGGACTGTCCTAAACTTCATTTCCTCTCCTCCTCCCTTTCCTTTGAAGCTCAATTATGAGCTACAGATTTATGCTACTCTGCCAAGAGATTTACTCCTTTTTCCTACTTGTGCTTGGAGGAAATTGTTTTTCAGGAATTTGTCTTCTCTCTTGGGTTTCTTTGTTCTTCAAAACTGCCTCACAAATGATACCACACCTACTAGATACCTGAATAACCCAAAGCTGTTCTTCAAAAAAGCTCCAGGACCACATCATCCTTTACATGTCCATCTGGCGTGTGTATTATCCTTCAAAAACCTGCTGCATTATTGGCATCCTGCTGTCTTCCCCTTTCAACTGATGTCATAGAGCTTGAAGTCTGCCATATGAATGAGGATTTGTGATTTGGAGACTTCCTTGAGTTGCTGAAAAGAAATCTGGTCCTCTGACTAACCCAGATCAGGTGAGCTGGGGCAAGCTCCCACCATGACATCAACATTACTAAACTCTCCTCTTATGCAAACTCAAGCTCTAAACCCAGCCATTGTTTCTTCCATAGGGAAACCCCATGCTTTTGAGATGCTTATCTAAGGGAACCCACCACCTTTTCTGCCTGACTTCCCTAAAAAGCCTGTATTCACCCACCACAGGACTACAACACGTGAACTATCTCACAAAAAAAAAAGTTCCAGAAAAGAAAAACCAAAAGACTTTACCTGTTCTCTGAGTATCTGCACTTCCTCCCTCAAGTCACTGACTAGATCATCTTGCTCTTTTGGCAATAAGAGTCCACCAGCTTCTTTGTGTAATCTCTCCAAGCGAACAATGTGGTCTTCCCGAAATTTAACTATCATTTTATTGGACTGAACAAATTTTTCCTTCTTGGCACACAGTTCTTCTAGCTGTGCAACTTTCTCTAATAAATTCTTAGGAAGTACATAAACAGATTAGTGAATTTTTAATGTGCACATCTTATACATATGCAGAGGTAGAGAAATCATGCAAAATCTCATTTAACACTAATTTTCTGAATACACAGACTGTCATTTGCAGCAGATTTGTAGAGAGCAAGAGCTCATACCAAGAACTCAAATTACACAACATGTTGCAAAAATTGTACTTAGAAACTCCAATATGATCTACTAGAGTAAGTATTCTGTGAAGCACCTCAGATGCACATCACTAGAGTGGCTGTTACAGTTAATTTTCTTTAGAAAAAAAATCCATTTTGGCTGTTTCAGTACTACACCATGACCAAAGAACAATAAAATGAGAACGTCTGGGATGTTTGCTTCAAACAACACACTGTTGATTAAAACACTCAAAATTAAGTAAAACAGAAGCTTGTTCTGTCCATTTTTTAGTAAGAAAACCCCAATAAGCCCCTCACCCCTTAAAATTAAATATACTATCAAAGCTATCCTATGGGTTGTCAGAATTTGAAGGACAGAATAGAAGCAAAGAATTCTTTCGGATGGAAAAGACTTTTAGGATTATCAAATCCAACCATTAATCCACCACCGCCAATTCCACCATGAAACCATTGTCCTTAAACACTGTAGATGTTACCTTAAATGTCATTTGACTAAGTTCCCTTGTTACCAAACCTTGTTATTTTTGGACAGAGTATTTTTATTCAAAACCAAGGAAAATCATTAAGAGAGTCAGCTTCAATATGCTCACTGGTCTCTCACCAGAAAGTATCCTTAATGCACTTAGAAATATCAGTGCTTTCTTACCTTCTTTTCACCTTCTGATTTCTCCCAGAACAACATTGCTTCAAGAAAGTTGTTCATGTAATTTATGTTGTTCTTCCCTTTTTCAACAGCATCTGTAGGGGAAATAAAAGAAACAAATGCCACATTTATTAAAATACAACGTAGCCATATATAACATGACAATTGTGTAAAGTAAATTCAAATAAATTCCTTTAAACAGTGTAATTCTTCCACAAAGATCATGTGCCATACCCAGAGCACACTGTTTAGACAGTAATTCCTAGTCACCTGCAAGTGCTGATAAAGAACAGAGCTAATTTACATAATTGTATAATTAACAAAGTTGTTCAAGCATTAAACAGCCTTGCAATGAACTTTTATTAAAGTAAAAGAATCAGTCTGTTCAGCTAAGCATATCTATAAAATGCAAAATCCCTCTGAAATTAATTTGATAACACTAAGCCATTATTAGCATTATTAGTACAGTTTGTACATATTAAAAGTGGACTGACTGGTTTATGAGAAGGAAATTTAGGAAAATAAGGTTGAATTATGTGGACAATTAGTGGCTTAATCTGGAAGAGAACTGTCCACACAAGGGATTAAGAGGGTTTAATAATCCACTTAGAAATTAATTTAAAATAGCGTTTCTGAATATTCTAATACAGACAAGTCTACTTATTTATGGAATACTAATCACCATAGTGTCTAGGTGCATGATAGCTGCATTATCATGATGTAATATATTTTTAAATGCCATCATGTTTCTGAAGTACCTAGAAAGCAGATTTTATATTTCTGTAATTGAGTATTACATATATAATTTAACTGCACAGAACAAACACAGTTCTGATATATTAGGTTCTTCTCAAAACTCCTCAGTGTTTAAGCATCATTACTTGTTTTCCTTCAAAACTCTATCATGGGTCTAAACGTTGAGCCCTCTGTCAATATTCATATACTTATGAATGATGATTCAGTGCCCTACCTCATCTCTGACTTTTTTGTACTGGTTAAACTTGTATGCTAACAGAGAAATACTTTTTCCTTAGGAAAACTCAACCCCAGATGCTTTATGTTAGACAAGGCTTTCTGACTTCTGTCATAACTTCTCCTGCTATATCTTCTATGTCTTGGCAAGGTCAGGAAAGAGTTGACTCATGAAAACAGTAACAGTTACAAGACAAAGTTTACAACCTTGCAATCAAACATTATCAAGTAGCGCATTTCAGCGAGAAGCATACATACTAGGAAGCTCTGCTGAGATTTGTATTGCAGATAAAATGGCCTAGTGAGAAGCTTATGGAAGATTACCTAAAAACTCTATTTCCATCTTACATTGAAATCAAACATCTATTGAAAATGAGCATCCCTCTTCGGTTCTTCTGGAAGGGGCAAAAAAGGGAAGGGCGGAAAAAAATCCAGTCCTGAGCTCAAGAAGAATACAACAGTTTGCCTTCCCTCTGACTTAGATGTACAAGGAATCACATGCAAACTGTGGTTACTTAAAGAATTAGGCAGCATACCTCTTAAGAAGTGGAAGAATATCTAGGTATCATATAATAAAACCATAGTCCATTATCCAAACTTATGAGGAAGAAAATAAAACCACATTAACAATTTCTGCAAGGTAGCAGCTACAAGTACAGAAAATAGGATCCATAAGGAAAATGCAACTCCGGTAGGTCAGTCCCTACAAAAATATTAATTGTTCAGAAATTTAATGAAGGCCCCCAACCTTCTGCACTACAGAAGTCAAGTTCTCCCTGACTTCCAACTCTTACCTTGTGATACAGAAATACTGCACACAGATGGCACTGAAGTAAGTTGAGCAAGCTGCTCCTTCAACTTCTTGACCTCAGCTTGCAGCTGGCTCACATTTCCTTGTGTATCTTCATTTACTACAGCCTTTTATAAAATAGGAGAAAATTAGGAAAAGGTATAAATAAAAATCTTACATGATAAAAGAAAACTCAAAGAATAAAAACCAGTAAAATTACTAAGAACGTTTTCCATCTTAGGAAAGGAAGAATTCATGGGAAAAGCAAAATCCATTCACTGAGACACCAGCAAGTTGCACTTCAGGTGAAGTTAGAGGTTAAAAAATGTAACGTTTTCTGCAGAATTTTCTCTGTCCCTTTTTCACCAACAAAGCAGTATACATCAGAGACAGTTTCAGCTAAATGCCAACATGCTTTTAAAAACCCACTCATGAGAAATTACATTTTGGGCACTAGGATTAATACAGAACAAGTTAACAGAAACAACACTGAATCAGAATTTTTTTTGATAGTCAACATTTTTAGTATAGATTTACTTTTTACTTTTCTAATGAAGTGCTCTGAGAACAAGCAATGAATACATGCTATTAGGAGCCATTAGTCTCCAGCTGCTGTCCTTTATTCCTGACCAAGAGCAAGCAAGCCCTTTTCAAAAACAATTAGTCTTAAATAAAAAAACCCAAGCAAATTTAGTGTTTTCAAATAAGCTAAATTAAGTTAAATTAGTGGAAACACAGAAGTACTTCAGTGAAGCTAATTTGCTTGCAGATATGTAAGTTAAATGACAAATGTCTGTTGCTACAATAAAGTCAGTAAGTCAGTCTCTTACCTTATTTTTAATCAACTTTGCTCTCTGAGCAAAATTAAGAGTGGACAGCGTTTCACCAAAACACTTGGATCCTGGGTGAACGTTTGCAATTATACACGTTTTTGCATTACCACCAAGAGAATCCTATTTAAAAACATGGAAGTTAGTTTTAATTGCATTCTTTTGGTGACAATAGGAAGCCATCACCTAAAAGATACTGTGTATCATTTTGAACAAATTGCAGAAAGAATTTCATTTAACAAATATCCACATAGAAGGTAAGTTTCTCAAATTTTATTTCAATTGTGGGTATAAAGGATGTGACTGTAAATAAAGACTTTATTTGGGGATTCAAAAACCTGACTATATTGAGATACTTTCTTCACCTGAACAGCAGGGAGAGGAAGAAATACTAAACGACTGCAAAGATAATTTTGGTAATTAGCACTACTACTTCCACATCATTTTCAACATCATCTGTTGATTGTTCCAACCCATCTTCCTTCTGGTTGCAACTGTCAAACAAACAAAATCACAAACCAACAGATTCTTGACCAAGAATATAAAAGGATCCTCTCCCTTTTACATGTGTATCTTCAGGCATTTCTGTGCTGTTAAACAAGTAGCTCTCAAATCTCAGGAGAAGGCAGCATTTATAGCAGAAGACTGAAAGTCTGGTACTACAGAATAGTCCACAAGCCTCAATTGCATTCTCTCTCTAGTAGGGAAGGTCATGTTTGTGGACTTCTCTGCAATATAGACACCTCAAAAAAAGAACCACTTAAAGTAACATCTCACAAAGTTGTAATTCTCATCCAGTTTTTATGTATTTTGGGTTGCATTGGAAGAACATAATTCCTGGGAGTTTCATCAATCTACATAGAACTGGGATGGAACACTGAGAAATTTTCCTGTGACCACAATACTGCGTTGTAATACAAATACTCTATTATAATACAAAAAATATACTACAGACATTCATGTACTCTTCACAGAACTTTGGTGAGTGTTGACATCCAGCAAATTTTTGGCTGCTTCTATCTTTGTTTTGTGTTTATTTTGAAAAGAGGCTATAAGCTCTCAGGACACTAAGTTTAACTAATTTTTAACACCAGATCAACCCTAAGCACACATAAGCTAATTCTGGAAATCACAACAAATATTTCAACACATCTCTAAATATTACACTTTGATACAAATTATTTCCCAAATTATAAGGATGAAAATGTGCTTTTTTTTAATTCAAACTTCCAAATATGTATGTAGTAAGAGCTTATGATAATAAATAGATTTGTCTTCAGTTAACAGCAATAGATTGATTAGAAATCTGTTTAGGTGAGAAAGATAATTTTCAATTTTTTTTTTTGGAAACAACTTTAATGCACTGGAGTCCAGTTTTTATAGTAAAAAAGCCCAATGAAATATTTTTTTCTACATCCCAGGTAGCAGATAAAATCCAGAAGATGGATATATTACCCGTAGCAGAAATGTGAGCTTGGAATCCCGGTAACAAATGTGTCTCTGTTTGCCATTGCTCACATCAACAAGTGCTGTGATTACTTGGCCCAGGCAGCTTAGTGATCGATTGATGTTACCTGCTTCCTAAAAAAGAGGAGGGAACAACAGTGAATGGATTTGGTGGATGGAATAAGGCACTGCATCTGAAAGGAGAAAGATGCCACAGATACTACAGAACTAACCTTTAACCTCAGTCCTTCTGTGTGGGTGTCTTTCTGTCTCTCAGATCCTGCCAAGTCTACCAGGTTGAGCAGGGAAGACCGAATATTAACAACCTCGTTGTTTTTCTCCATGGATTCCACTGTGATCGTGAAAACTGCGTGTGATCTGGAGGATTCTCTGTTCATGGAGGTTGATGCTACACGACGGTTTCTCCAGCCCGTAGTTAATACCTAAGCATGAAAAAGACATCACAATTTCAACTGTGTCAGACTGTTCCTTACACACAGGTGACACAAGCAGCCATAGGCACAATTCCACGCAATAGCTTTTAAAAATCTCAAGGATAAGGACTTTTTTTAGTGTTTTCCAATAGAAGTATTTAAAAGCAAAAAAGATATAGCTATAGTCAAGCTTAGTAGCAGAACTTGTTACAATATTAACTTCTTTTCTCCAAAAATGCCATTGCTCTTTGAAAGCTGAACATACCCATACTGCTGTATGTTGCAGTACACAAAATAATAATTAAAAAAAACCATTAAAGTCACACAAGTACTATGTGTATGTGTATCATTCATGAAGAAATAAACCTGACTGTGCTGGAATACATGGTGCCCACTTAGCAGGAAATGTAGTTTTCTGTGGCTATTTCAGAGATGTGTAGGGCAAGTATCAGGGAAAGATTACTGCAATTGCCAGTCAGGCATTCCAAACTCCAGAACTTGCTGGATTTCTTAGAGGTATGGGATAGTCAGGAAACATTGCCTTAAACCAACTTTTTGTGTTTGGATAATGGAGATAGAGGGAGAAAGCATCAGACAAAAAATGAGAAAAAAATGTCCTTTAATCCAAGAGGAATATTTACCAAATAAGATTTAAGATAAATAGTCCAGCATTAAAATGTGCCAAAAAATACCTGGTATGCTTCAGCAGCAGATGACAACACCTGTTCAACAGCACCATCAACAAAAACTCCCTTCTTGATGTGTTCTCTGAGAAAGAGTCCAGCTGAAGCAGAATCTAGCAAGTCAAATATCTGTTCATTGTAGATTTCAATAAATGAGCATTTGCAGAGAAAACTCTTTCCACTGCCAGCCTGAAAAACATAGTAATTTACACTATAAACAGATGGGTCTTATTAAGTCTGACATTTTATGGCAGCAAGTCTCTTTTCACACATATCTAAAGCTATTAGATTGTGTATATATTCTGCATAGTATACATTTCTGATACCAAGGTGACAACCAACATCCAGAAACCTAGACGCATTTTTAGACTCAAAATATAAGCAAACTTGTATCTGAAGAAACTGTACTACAATTTGGCAGAGTACTAGATGCAAGCATTTCTCATTAATACATTTGAAGCAAGATGGCAATAATCTTGGTAACTTAATAGCTGCACACCCAGTTTACCAGCCTTAGCTGATCTTCACTGTGAGACATTACTGTACTGCAATAGCAGTTATAAAATAAACGTACCTTTTCCTTTTCCCGCTCGATTAGAAAAAATAAGTATTCAAAGCTCCGTGGAATTACACCTCTCAGACTGTGAGTGAAATTATCAGAATCAGATGGTCCTAAGGAGATTTTTAAATTAAAAAAGTAATTAATTAGCAGTACTCAAGAGCAGCAGTTGACAAGAGGGATACATCTCAAGAGAAAAAAAATTAAGAAACCACTGAAAGATTAATCTCACATGCACTTACCCATCATAGTAAAGGTTTTTCCTGACCCAGTCTGGCCACTAACAAAAAGAAAAAAAAAGTGAGAGTAAACTTTATTCTGAATTTTTCTTTAATCTACATATTTTCAGGAGAAGTCAAAGCTTGAGGCACGCAAACAAAATAAATTTCTAAACTGAAGATAAGGAGATAGAAGCAAGCTGAGAATCAGTCAGTTAAGAAGCTATAAAGATAGAAGAGCAAATTTTACCAAGAAATTCCATTAGATAAATCCCATTTTGTCCCCCTACCACCCACCATTTTCTCCCTTATTTCTGCTGGAAAGGGAAGTTAGCATTAAAATGAAGGCTTTCAGATATATACATAAAACTAAGTTTTGGGTCACTTTTGAGCTTTATGTCACTTAGTAGTGCACATAAGGATATATTTGACTTAAAAGTATTTTTCTTCTTTTAGAGTTTTTTTCCTAATGTAGTTATTAATCATGCTAAAGAAACTTCAGGGCAATTTCATTTCATTTTTCCATATTTGTATATTGTAACAAAGTGGACTTCATTGTTTTGCAAAAGCTGTGCTACACTAAAAAAAACCCAGTGAGGTTTTGTTCAGATTAGCCCTGTAAGTCAGCATTTTCTGACCAAAGTGTTTTCTCAGTTTTCAAAATGAAAAAAGATTGAGTTAATATAATGATATTCATACTACTAGTCATGGATATATTTCTACCTTAAAAATATTCTGAAGTTAAAACTATCATTCATGAGTTTTTCCAAAGGCAGCCAAGAGTCACTGAAGAGTTGAGCTGACCCAATATCGAGTTAAAGCAATTTTCATTCCACTTTACCATGGACATACTAAAAGCCACTAGCTTTCTCTTGAACAGTACCATGAAACTTCTACTTTTAAAGTAAATAATAGTAACATTGAAATGAGTTTAAACCTGCATTATTAGCCTTAAGTGTTAAAAACATAACACCTACATACAAATTGCTCCAAAAGAGGGGCAAGGAGTACCAATCCAATATTGCAAGAACATTCCTTACGCTGTGCTGCAGTAAGGAAGCACTTGTAAAGTTTCCTGTAACATTGGGCAAGCTCCGGCTCTTAAAACCCCAAATGCTTATTAGCACAATCTCCTTAAATGTTGCCATTGCTATGAAATGACTGTAATTGTTACAAAATCACTTACTATGCAAAGATGGTTCCATTGTATCCATTCATACAAGATTCAACAATGTTTTTAGCCACACTTGAGAACACAGACTCCTGGGGACAAGGGAAAGAGAAGGCACTGGGCACCACCTGTTCAAGTATCTTTTATATCAGTGTTTCCCATTTCCAGAACTTTATAGTATATAATAGAGTCATTTCTTAAGGTTAGACATGTACCATGACCCCTGGAATTCTCACAGCAAAATGATACATCCTAAGTCTTTGTGACATAAATTACTCTCTCTGAAAAAACTGTATTCCTGGATAAACTTGAAGAAAAATAATAAAATTATCATAGTAACAGCTTCCAAATACATAATAATAATTTTGATCCAGTGGTTTTGATTATGTTATGAAGTTTATACCATCAGTAGGCACCAGATGCCTGTGACACTTCTAAAATCTAGCTTTCAACATTTGCCACTGCACAATGGCACATTCAACAGGCCTACACAACTTATTCTCATCTATCTTCACATTTTTCTCTTAGACCTGCAAGAAGAGCCTAGCTACAAATAATAGCCTACAGCACGTGAGGTTTTTGGGATGTTTTGTTTTTTGAACAGAAATTAAATGGAATTGGGAGTCTTAGCAGAATTAAAATTATGTTCAGAATGTCAAACACCATATTACAGAAATTAAATTGAAGGAGCTTCTTTCCAATGTTACTTACTCCAGGTGAGCAATGTATCCATTTAAAAGGCAAAATTATAAGAAGGAAATATAGTAAATAGAATATAAACTCTGAAGTTCCTTAATTACAAATGTGCAGGGCTAGGAGTTGAACTCGAAGAACCTTGTGAGTCCCTTCCAAACTCAGTATCATATTTTGTGATTCTGTGAAATCACATCTTAATATCAGCAACTGACTGCCAGATATTTTAATTCATTTGTCTCAATAGGCAGATTTATTTTCTCTCAATGGTGTTACCATAATGTTTACAAAAAACCCCTTAAATTTTAATTCAGACTCCAATTAAAGAAATTAACAGCTAAAAAAAATTACATCAAAACTGTTAAGAGAGCAGGATTTAGTGCAGCATTCTGTACTATAACAACGTATTTCCAATCTGACCATTGCAAAAAATTAGACCTAATGCACCACATTTTTAGAAAGGCTTAGCATAGTAGTTGCCAAAACTTGGGTGAAAACAGCAGTAGTTAGGAGATTCTGGAAATGATTACCTGTGTGGTTTCCATATTTGCAACATAATCAAAAGTGAAGATCTTTGGCTCAGGCTTTGAATGCAGGCGGATTGTGTTTGATGAAAGGACAGATAGGCACAGGCCATGATCCCCATCGGTCAGTGCAGCTCTGTCTGAAGGAGGACGCACCCTTACAAAAACTTTGATAGCATCACCTTCAACACTAAAGAAATAAATGTTTATGCATTAGATTGCTTCCAAATAGATCAGCTGTCTAATGAAATTAAATCACAACAATCAGATTAAGCATGTGAAGTCATACAGAGGTCTGTCCAAAAAATCATACTACTACTAGATGAAATCATTAAAGGTAAAAGTGAGGCAGATTTAAAAAACAAAGAACATGCTGTTACATGCAATTTTGCTGTGGCATCTAATTTTAGCTCTAAAAGAACACATTGCACAGTAAACATGAGATGCCCTTCTTACTCCTGGAAGTTTTAATGGCCAAATGGATCGGCTACAATACAGCAAAAAAGTTGTTAGCATTTTCCTTTGGTGCTCACAAGGGGAAAAAGAATCAATTCTTGATCAATTAATCAAATAAAACATAGCAAGTGCCTGCATCTAAAACATCCCTAAGCAATTTCATTACTTCATGAGCTTTACTAAGTGACTGTGCATGACTTACATTAAGGCTCTGAAGAGTTCATAAATACCAATACATCCATAAAATATTAAAGAATTCTTACATGAAGTGGTAGCAAACTTGGATCTACTTTATTTCATTAAAACTTTTTCCAAAAGTTTTGGCAGCAGGGTGTTATTACTGCTATTTTTACTTTTGGTATACAAGAGAGAGGAAGAGAATAGTTTTAAAAGTGGGGAGGGGTCTTCATGAAAGGAATGTGCAGTTGGGTAGTGGCAGAGGAAAGGGCTAAGAACAGAAGCAGCAGCTGAGAAAGGGAAGATGTTATACTGGATTTAAGACACACCAAATTAATTTGCCAAACGTGCCTTCCTTGTATAACATTATTCTGAGTTGTGGCACAGTTGACACTTGGAGGAGGGCTTCTTGGTTTTTGTTTTAGTTTAGGGCTTCCTCACAGGACTGAAGTTCTTAGTGGGATAGTTCTTCACATAAACTCTAGAGTCCAGCTACAAAATTAGTGGACAAATGAAAATTTATTGCATGGCAGCATTCCAAGAGGAATCCAACATGTCAGCACAGCAGTTTTATTATGAGTACTTTTTCTTTAAGCCTGTAAGGATGTTAGGACAGAAAGGCAGCAATCTTAGGCAGGTAGAGATTGAAAGAAAAAACTTTAAATTATCTCACAAAGTTATCCAAGGTTTTGTTTGCACTTTCTGTGTAATTAATAATGTATAGAAACAGGCCAATATTATTTTACCTAGGTGAGTTCAAAGATATTGAAGAGTCACGTAAATCACCTATAAAAGAAAAAAGAGACAGGCAAAAATTAAAATAAAATTACTGCTCAAAACTCCCCACTTAAATAGAAAATACTGTAAGCAGTACAGAGGGAAATAAATGGAGAGCCTTATAAATACCTGTTTTGTGCATGAACAAACTGCATAAAAATATTTGGTAATTATCTTCCTTTGGCAGAAATATTTGTTACAGAGGGAGAGAAAGCTCCAGTCCTTTAATGTGAACATGCACACACTTGTGAATGTGTCAGTTGTTTAGCCCGGCAAAAAGGAGGCCCTGGGAAACCTTATCACTACAACTGCCTGGAAGGAGACTATAGCCAGGTTGGGGTCAGACTCTCCTCCCAGGTGACAGGACAAGAGGACATGGCCTCAAGCTGTGCCAGAGGAGGTTCAGGTTAGACATCAGGAGAAATGTCTTCACTGAAAGGATGATTAGACTTTGGAACGGCCTGCCCAGGGAGGTATTGGAATCACCATGCTTCGAGGTGTTTGGAATGGCACTCAGCGCTATGGCCTGGTTGACAAGGGGTTGTTCAGTCATAGGTTGGACTCCATGATCTCAGAGGTCTTTTCCAACCTCATTGATTCTGAGAGTTAACCTCATTTTGCACAGATTTCAAGGAGATAGCACATATTACCCCATAGGTAGATAAAGTGACTTATTTTTTACTTAAGGGTGAATCTGACATGAAAGTACATAATATAGTCAAAATATTAACTAAGTAACAAATTGCATTTAGAAAAAAACCCAAAATAACAATGAAAGACAATGCCTCAAAACATTCCAACAATAAAGTGTTTATGAAATCTTTAAAAGCACAGGTTTTTTTTGCAAGAGGATCGCCTTTAACAGCAGAATGAACAACAATGTGCAAAGATGAAAACCTTCTCTTAGACATTCATACTACCTATATATTCTGCTGCTGCATGAGCTTTTTACATGCTGTTTTGACTTACTCAACATCTGAGAAATATTTTGGCTTCTAACTAAGTTATTTATTCTTCAATTGCACAAGTTATCAAGGAAAGAAGTGCATTTAAGAACTGAAATCAGACCAATAGGTACTTGCACAGCCCTGGGAATAGCCTGAAGTTGTGTCACGGGAAGTTTGGGTTGGATATTATGAAAATGTTCTTCATCCAGAGGGTTGTTGGGCACTGGAAACGTACTCTTCGGAGAAGTGGTCACAGCACCAGCCTGACGGAGTTCAAGAAGCATTTAGCCAGTGCTCTCGGGCACATGGTGTGACCCTTGGGCATGGTGCTGTGCAGGGCCAGGACTTGGACTCGACGATCCTTGTGGCTCCCTTCAGACTCAGCTTATTCTATGATTCTGGGAAAAGGCCCGGGTACCGCGACATCACCGGAGCAGCGCTGTGCCCGCGGGCACCACAGGCAGAACCCTCCGGGGCATCGCCGCCCTGGGGAGCACCGAGCCCCACCCCCCCCACCCGGTCGCGCCTGGTCCCGCTGGTTCTCCCACGCGGGAGATGCTCCGCCAGGGCACGGCAAAGGGCGGCTGCCCCGAGCAGAGCCGTTCCTCAGTTCCCGAGCCGCCGCGGGTGCCCCCCCCTGCTCCTTGAACCGAGAGCACATCCCCAGGCACCTTCCCGGCCGCCCCCGCTCACCTCTTACGCCGGGAGCCATGCTCACTCCAGCCCCGGCGACTCCCGCCCGCTAGCTGCTCCAAAATGGCGGCGCCTTTGAATTTGGCGCTCAGCAGCGCGGCCCCGCCCCCCAGCCCGCGGGCAGCGCGGACGCCGCCATTTCCCTCCGCGCGCTCCTGCCCCGCCATTGGCCGGGAGCGCTCCGGAAGGGGGGGCGGGCTGCTCGCCTCCCGCCCGGAAGCGCCAGCGGCGGCCATGAGCAAGAGGAACCAGGTCTCCTACGTGCGGCCGGCCGAGCCCGCCTTCCTCAGTCGTTTCAAGCGGCGGGTCGGGTATCGGGAGGGCCCCACGGTGGACACCAAGGTAACACACTGGCCCGCGGGTGGGAGAGGGCAGCGCCCGCTTCCCGACATTTTCCGAGTCTTGCCCGAACCCGGCGTTTGCCCGCCCATCCCCGCCTCCTGCCTTCTCGCGTAGCGGACGGTGGGGAAACACAGCATTCCAGGGTTTTGTAATGCAAGGGGGAGCCGTAGTTTCTCGCTTAAAACTAACTGAAATCGTCTGTATAACTTGGTTTTGCTTCTGTGTTGGTGGATCAAAACAACTGCAAGGCTGCTGTGGGGGCCGTGCGGAGCAGCCGCTTCAGCCTCTCAGTGCCC
>VYXD01009683.1:208785-295301 GCA_013397195.1 Hylia prasina | reverse complement strand
CCTTCGAACTTGAACTGGGCTTGGAAAAAGCTCAGGGCGGTGGAGGAGGGGGGCGGTGTGGAAAAAAAAGTACGGAAAAAATTTTAACGGAAAGGAATTAACATGGGTTCGAAGTGAATGAGGGGAAATTTAGGTTAGATATATGGAAAAAACATTCTTGACTGTGAGGGTGGTGTGACAGGTTGCCTAGGGACATTGTGGGTGCCCTATCCCTGGAAGTGTTTAAGGGCGAGTTGGATGGCACTCTTAAGTAACCTGGCCTAGTGGGAGGTGTCCTTGTCCACGGCAAGGAGGTTGGAACTGGGTGATCCTTAAGGTCCCTCCCAACCCGAAGCATCTTGGTGTAGGCCCGTGGTCATGGTCTATCTTGTCATGGCCGGAAAGGCAGGGCAGGGGTGGTAAGGTCTGAGCCAGCTTGTTAAAAGGCTGCCTTTCCTGAGGCACAGTTTTTTTCTGCTTCCAATGTGTTTTTGCATGTGTTTCCCTCTAAGTAGGGTTTTACAGGACACCTTAAGATACCTTATCGTTTTATATGTACATATTCAGTACATTACAGTAATAGTGTCTGTACTTTTCCTTACAAAATAAAGTTTTCAAGTTCCCTAATATTGCCAAACTTCAGGTTGCTGCACTGAGGTTTCCATGCCAGAAGATTTATTTAAAAAAAAAATAAAATAATTACCCCAACTGTCTCTCCTGTCCCAGTGCACAAGCTTGATAGAGTAGAAACAGGAGAATGAGCTTCCTTGTGTCAGTGCTGCTTACAGTGATTTGTTTAGCCAGGTTTAATAATCCAGCCATCACAGACCCACATTTCCCTTTGTGCTGCTTTGAGTACAGTATGGAAGGCTCAAGTTTGGACCCATGCATTTAAAGCTTTTCTTAGTATTGCATAGCAGACAGTACCTGCACAGTCAAGGTGGTGAAGAAAAGGAATTAATTTTTTGCTTTCCTGCTGTTCTGGTCTCTAACTGAAGGAGCCCATACTCTCATGCTGGTGTTTTCAATGGGAAGCCATGTCTCAGTGATAGAACTGGAGTATCCTTTGGAGAATGTGTGTTGGGAGGGCCTGGCACCGGCAGCTGTGCCAAGTCTCCTCAATAACCCTTCTGCAAAAGTGAAACCAAAGAGAACTGGCCCACAACTGGACTGATGATCAAAATGGCTTTTATTTCTCTCTTGTCCAGAGAGAGCAGCTTCCACTTGCGGATGATGACAGTGACAATGGCAGTGACAAGGAAGATGAGCAGCCTCAAGTGGTGACACTGAAAAAAGGGGACTTGACTGCAGAAGAAGCAATGAAAATTAAACAGCAAATCAAAGAGGCCTTAAAGTCAAAAGAATCAGGTGAATTTCAAACTACTAATTTCTTGCTTTGTGTAGTCAAAGAGGTAACGCACAAAAGTAGGCCTAATACTTGCTCAGCTTTCTGCTGTTTAATACTAGTTTTGATTAGTTCTGAATTTTTCACCTAAATAATTTGCACTTGTGGTTCTTAATCTCAAGTCATTAAGTACATATTCAGGCTGACTGGCTTTTTATAATGATGTAGTTCTGTGCTTCTTGATTGTGCACCATCCTCCATCTAAATACTCCCTTAAATTATTTTTTTTGTTGTATTATTCCAGTGCACAGTCTTTTGCCATCTCCTGTGATGATTTTTGAACTCATTGACTAGTTCAGCCAAATTTGACAGTGGAGTGGATGTTTAAAAGGTAATTGTATGAGTTCATGAAGGAGAGTGCCAGGGCAGAGGGATTCAGGTCTGTGCTTTGGTGGAAAGAACTGCAGATATGTAGCTTGGGAGCATTCACTTAGTTGTCTGGTCCCTGTGTACTTGCTTAAAATAAACCCTAGTAGGTGTAGTGACTTGAAAATATATTAAGCAAGATAAAGAGATGATACAATAGTGCCAAAAACCAGAAAGGTCCAGAATTAAAATGTTTCTCTGCCACAAAGAATTACACAGAATGGAAAGATGGAAGTGGTGTGGGTGAGGCTGCTGCAGTTTGACAATAGTGATGAGAAACTACAGCTGATGGATACAGTTATGTTAAGAATTTCTCTCAGTATTCATCATTCAGGTATGATTGACATAAGTGCTTTGAGCATCCAGAAACATCAGTCATCACACAGGGTGTGACGAAATGTAGCTTTATCTTTTGCTGACAGAAGACTTGACAGATTGAATGTAGCTACTGTTGTCTCTAGTGGAAATGTCTTGACAATTAGGAATATGGGAACTGGGGCCTCACAAGTATAAAATAGAAAGGTGAATCATAGAAACTGGACGTCTTCTGTGCCATTGTGGCTATTTACAAAAGCTGCCAACTGAATTTAGAGCACACTGTGAGACCTAGCACATGTCTGTCAGTATGACATTCTTAGCTTCTCTCTTTGTCTGCCATTTGGATTTGAAAATTCAGGTTCATGCTGTCTCTATGCAGATGTATGTGTGTTAAAATTCAAATGGAGAAGTCAGTAACAGAAGTGGGAGAAAAATATGTTGAGAATCTTATATGTTTTGAAAAGCAGATTGATGAGAAATCTTAATTTTTAATAACATAGGTTAGCTTGAAACGAAATGAACTATGTCCTGTTTTCTGCAGGTATTTGTTAGGTCTAAGCAGGTATATGACTTGAACTCCTCTGACAATATATGCTCGGCTTTGGGCTTACTTCCTGGTGTCTTGTTATTGAAGCATAGTGCATATAGATGCTTGGTGTCACAGTTTATAAAGTCATCACAAAATTTCACCCTCCTAGTATTGGGAAAAGTTTCAACTTATTGGAAAGAAATGTCATGGTTCTTTCTGAGCATTGTCTTCCTTTTCATGTAAGCAACTTGAACTTTGAGTGATCACAGTAGGAGGAAAAATGATTTTGTAAGGCCGGGCAAAAAGTAGTTGTCCATGAGAATCTATTGAGGTGGAGTCCATGCTGTGACAAAAGTCCAAAAGAGCTACCAAGCTGAATACACAGTGTGAAATGGAAGTGTATTTGAATAGAGTGACTGAACTTATTTGGTGGAAAAAGACATTCCTAAGACATAATTGTATGTAGTGAGGATGGCAGTATTGAGTCCCTGTAGGACTTTGTCACCTCTGCTTATTACCCCTTCAGCCCTTCAGTAATAACTTGCATTTGGAGGAAAAAATCCACAGAAGTAGGTAGCAGGAGTGTTGGGGACTGCTGCCCTCTGTTCTGCATTATTGTGTTACTATTCATTTATCTGCCTTTTCAGTTAATATGAGGTCTTCATGTCCTTGTCCTTTTTATGGCTTATGGGAATAAACTGGGTAAGTGCGACTGTATTCCTCTGCTATGGAGAGAACCCAGTGTGAAATTTTCAATGAAGGGAGGTTTGTGTGACTATGCTACAACTTGCTGAAGGCTTTTTTGCATTTGGGGCCATTTTTGCATGTCAATCTGACCTCTAGGTTTAAATTTTGATTTTCAGTCTGACGCAGGTATTTAGACAGCTGTTTACTTCTAGTTTAATAAAGAGACTTTTGAGTAACATGTGAATTTCTTTTATTTTTTTGGCTGTCAATTCTGAAAATGGGGAGTATAAAGAAAGTTTAGTGCAGCATGACTTGATTCTATTTCATGTTGCTTTGATTTTAATACCAGAGTTGAAAGTCAAATTAATTTAATGGCTGCTAGACCTTACCATGTAGTCCTAAATCAGATTATTAGTGAAATTGCATGAAGCTAAAAAGGTAATAGGAAAGTAAATTTCCCAACTGATAATCTTCCTTTCCAGCATGCATCAATGCTGATGCACTTTGATAGATCCTAAGAAATGTGCTACTCTCTGTTGTAGATAACAGTTTTTCAAAACATGGAAAGTACTCAGTTTTGAGGTTCTGCCCTCTTCTCTTGTATGCTTGTAGTGATTGTCTTCAGGTTTAGGATTGTGATATTACTCCAGAATTTTCCATATCTCATCTACATACTTTCTCCTTTGTTTTCTTCTGTAACCATTTTGACATGGCTACAGTTTTTCTTCATTTTGGTTTTGTTTAATTTTAGACACCAGATGTTCCCATGACTTGCATTTTCTTTTATGGATGAGTAACATTTTTTCATTTGGTAAAACCAGCTGATTAATGTCCTAGCTGCACTTAGTTGCCTCCTAAGGCAGAACAAACCTGTTTTTGTTTTAGCTTTTCTGTTGGCTTTTGCAAGTAGAATCACAGGGATCTTTTTTATTTAGGACCAAACCTTTCTTATATGAGAAAACACCCTTCTATATTAAAATATTTTTCTCCATGGAGCAGAGACTCAGAGACTTTTTAAAAATAAGTAGTTTGTTTATCAACATTGATTTTGCTTAATGTTTTATGCATAATTTTAAACATTGTCACTGTTTGTTCAGAGACAAAGAAAAATGATATTATGAAAAATTAAATTTGCACAAAAGTAAATATGTGAATTACTGCAAGATAGTTTATCCCAGCATTTGTTACAGTCTATGAAATCGATTTTTTTTCCCCCACTGCTTTTATACTTCATATGGCCTCTGGGACACTCAGACATATGCAGATGACCAAATTTGGCAAAAGGTGGCTTTTCTTGTTCAAAGCCTTATAATATTTTTCTTGTTTCATTCTATATCCTGGGTTCTGGGGAAGGAGAGTAGATGGAAAAGACAAGGAGAATACAGTCCTTGCTATCTTGGCTATTGGAGCCCTTTCTGAATATGCACAGGCTGTTCTGATTTAAGCAGTTCTATCAGGTACATCTTGCAGAGATAATGCTCTTCTTCATATGTGAAATAGCAGGAACCTAAATCAAAGCTAATTTTGCTGAATTTAAGTAAGGAAAACTTTACCAAGTGTTGAGTCTGACTACGGAGCAAGAGTGGCCTTCTTATCTTCAAACCACCAGCGTGCCGAAATCCTGGAGTGAATGCTTCCAAAGGCATGCATAGAGAATGGATGTCCAGAAAGTACTGGAAGGAGCATCTGAAATGGCTGACCTGAACTTCTAATCTTGGAAACCATTAAGAAATTTGCCAGGATATTGTCTTTTTTCCTCACCTTCTATCTTTGAATAGACATATATGTTCCTCCTGTTGTTCCTGACAGTTTAGTGCTATTTGTGTTTCCTGTTGTTGCCTCGTTGACCCATGTGGACAGAAACTGCTGCTAACTGCTCAGATGATTGCTGAATAAAAAAACCCTCTAAACTGAAGAGCAGTGTTTCTTTTTCAGACCCTCATTTCTACTTTTATTGTAATATATAACTTGAAATTAAAAGAAAAGAAGAAATTTCTGACTTTGTGGCTTCTTAAATTGGTGTCACTTGTGAAGTAAGTTTTTGGGTCAACATCTGACTGTGCTCATGTTGGTCAGCCAGTGTCTTGGGTTTCTTTTTCTAATATCTGAGGGGAAATGACCCCCCAGATATTAGAAAAAGTCTTTTTCCTAAGCCCCACGATCGAAGAAGAAGTCGAGATTCGTTGGCTCTCTTTTTCAAGGTTGTTTATTCTTTCTTATCTGGTACATTCTTTCTTTTGCCCTGCTTGGGTTCTTGCAGCTGCTCAGGTCGTCGCCGAATGCCCGACTCCCCGACCTTGGGGCGGCGTTAACTCTTTATACTAAGAGATACATGTACTATATTTACAATAAAACACCAATACCTATCACCTATGTTAGACAGTCTGTTTCTACTCTAAACCAATCCAAAAGTGCCACAATCACAGCAGAAGATGGAGGACAAGAAGAAGGAGCAGAAGGACAGGGACACGCCCAGATTCCTCCATTTTGCCTTCTTGAGCCCCCGTTCTAAAATCCTAAAATTCTACTTTTGCACCCTATGATAAATTAACTATCATTCTAATCAAACTCTTGTGGCTTGTAAATCTTCACACAAAGTTGGTAATTTTTCCCAGGGACTAAAATCAAAGGCACTGGTGGTTTTGAGTTCGTGCTAAGGTCCCTGAGCCCCTTGCCAGGGTCTCAGACCACCCAGGGCAGCCAGAGGAATATCCTGGGTCCCGACACCAGTGTAAAAGTTTATGATCCAGGAAAATAGCAGCAATGACTAGGAACAATGGGAATTTAAACTGCTAGTGTAGTTTTTGACATACTTGTCAGAAGTGGATTTTATTATTTCTCCTTTTGTGCTTTTATGTATTTTACTTTGTGTGTTCCAGTGTGCTTACCAGAAATCCTGCTTTCCATAATTTATAATACTAACAGAGTCTTTTGTTAGGACTCTGTTTTAAAAACTACCCACACTGAGATTGTTTCTTTAGTCTTTTTTTTCTTTTTTTTTCATTGCTTAATACAAGTCAGTTTTTTTGTAGGTCTTTGATGCAAACAAAAAGGGAGAGCTGACACATAAGAACCTGGTAAAATTACAAAGGATAAAGTGAAGTCTTTTTACGAGCTGGAAAAGACAGTCTTAACAAATCAACACAAAATTCTTGCACTGCTATATCAATTTCTTTCAAAAAGTGAAGTCTGTTCTCACTCTCTCCACGTGTAGGTAAGGTAAGGCTAGGCCTACTGTGTTACCTCATCTGCTTCATTCTTTGTCAGTCACTGCCAACACACACTGCTCTCTGAACCTGGCCTGGGCTTCCTGCCGAAAGGAATGTCCTTGAGCATATAATGAAATTTCGACAGTGCTTAACCAAGCCAAGAGCTAAAATAATTTCCTTTGATGCAGAATATCCTGCAAATAGTATTGGAGTCCTGGAGGTCAGAGCTGACCTGGCTCTGATGGCTAGTTGCCATTTTGGTGGAGTTTTTGAGCTTTGCTGTTTGTGCCCTTGGCTTACTGTGTGTTAAAATTCAAATTGAAAAGATACTTAGCAGTTTCTCCATCTGGTTGGCAAAACAAAATTATTTTGGGCAGTTCACAGTGTGGGTAGCAGGACAGTTGTGAGTAAAATTAAAATTTCTGTTCTCTGTTTTTCCATGGACTACCAATACATAGCTGTTAATCTGTTTTCTTTTGTGGATATGCTTTGAACCACATTTTTAAGGGGTTAGGTTTTTAAATTCACCACTCTAAGAAAATGCAGTCGTCCGTTTGTTAAAGAGTGTCCAATGGAGTTTGGTTTTTTTTGGTTCTCATGCTTATCCAGTAGCTGTTTGTGTCATTTCCACAGCAGTATGGGTACTGTATACAGTTGGCACTCTGACTGGCTCCAGTACATACACAGTTGTGTCTTCACAACTGCACAGTAAGGGAAATTTTTCTTGTAAGTAGTCTGTTGGGTGTTTTTTTGTTTTTGTTTTTGTTTTTTTTTCTTTTTTCTTTTCAGAATTTGGCTTATATTGCGCCTCACATCTTGTTTAAATTAGAATATCTGTGTTTCCAAATAAACATTTTAGTTAAGCAACAGTTAGTAAGGAGAATTATTTGCTATTAAACTTCTGAGCCCAAAAATGGAGGCCCAGCTTCTAAGAAAAATGATGCATAGTGTATTCTGTTTCATTAGGTGTGATATGCTTTCAGGAGTTCTGTTTCCCTCCCAGAATTTACTGTAGGCACTTCTTAAACTTCTGTATCACATGTACAGCATCTAAATACCTAAGCTCTCTGTAGAGTTCACAATGGATCCATTGAGAACTATGTACAGCTCTTATCTACAGTTTCTTATCTACAGTTTATTATTGCTGCCATTCTTCGTAACTGTGATGCTTTTCTAATGTGCCAGGACTGAAGTATTTTTCCCCAAACCTGGTTAGTTATTTTCTGCATAGTAGTATTTTCTCATAAAATAGTGTAGAATCATAGAATTAAGGAATTGTTTGGTTTGGAAGAGACCTCTAGGATCCAAGTTGCCCCACTTGCACTGCTTTGTTGCCACTAAACCATGTCCTCAAGTGCTGTATGTTCTTTGAACACTGCAAGGGATGGTGTTTCCACTGCTTCCAGGCTCAACTTTTTCCAATGCCTGACCGCTCTCACCGTGAAGAAATTTTTCCTGGTATGCAATTTAAATTTCCCCTTGTGGCCATTTCTTGTCCTATTGCTTGTTACTTGGAGAAGAGACTGATGCCTATCTTACTACAACCTCCTTTCAGGCAGTTGCAGAAAGAGATGAGGTCTCCCCTGAGCTCCTTTTCTCCAGACTGGACAGTCCTAGGGTCCCTCAGCTGCTTCTCAATAAGCCTTGTGCTCCAGCTCATCACCATATGCAGCTTTTGGAAGTATGCATTCCGTAGAAGCCATTGACAGAATTGGTTTCTCAAGCTAGGTTTCTTCCTTAAGAGGGTCTCTGAAACTTAAGGCATTCTAAGTGAAATTTCCTGCTGAAGTTGATGTCTTCATTTGTATCACATAACCCTTAAGATACCAGATTTATTAGTTGCATTGTTTTGAGAATGCACTGAACAGATTTTCAGCCAGCGCTGTGTAGATAACACTGAAATGTTAAGTCTACTGCTGTAGTGCTGGTATACTGAGGAAAGAATTTGCCACAACATGACACGAAAGAACCACACGAGGCACAGTGGTGAGCAAGCAGAAAAAAGGGGCTAGTTTATTTACAAAACTCAATTTTATACATTTCCAAAGGTGCCTGTGGATTGGAGGATGAAATCCCACCTCCCAAAACACATTTGTCAAGATAACTGTCAATCAACTTTCTCCTCTTACCTAAAAATATGTAAACAATGAAGGACAGTTAGGAAAACAAAGCTATTGTTTATAGTACAAGTGTGGGAAAGTAAAAATTCTGACTCCAGTATGAAACATAATTCAGAAGGCTTAGAAAAATCCTCAAACCAGGGTGACGTGAATTACTGCTAAAGAGAAAAGTTATTTATTGGTTATAATTAAATAGCACATAATCTTGTCAAACACATTTTTGTTGAGTAATGAATTTCACAAAAGTAATTTAGGAAAAATATCTTGCACAGAACCTATGGCTCCTTAACATTCTGTCACATATACATTATAAAAATTGCAAACCACTGCAGCATGAACCTTTGTGTCTGATTCACGACTTTACAATTACACTTTATCTTCCAGAAATACTGCCCTGATGCTGTTACTTATGCAGTAGCTTTCCCACTCTGCCTGGTAATCATGGAAGGGATTTCTCCTATTTTCAAGATTGTTGTCTGCTCCACTGCTTGTACTAGAGCAAAATTAGTCAGTTGGAATAGCTGGGTGATTCTGCAGATACAAAGAAACCCTGAAACTTTCATCCATTGTGGTAGTAAAGGGGAGGTTTGTTACCATGTGATCTTTTTAGCTGGCTCAGTAGGACAGAATATATTAGGGGGGGAAAAAAAGTTTTTCTTGTATATATGCCATTTTGTTATTTAAAGAGATGCCATAATTCTGAAATAAGTGCATTTGTTGTCATGAATTTTACAAATTACTGAAGCAGAGTGAGAGCATCCTATGAAGTTGTCCTCTCCGTTTTGGTGAGTGGATGTGAATGGAACATGCTGGAAAAGCTATACTGCTCACAGGCTCTTCTGAGTTAGATCTCTGGTTAATGAAACCCCATTTCCAATAAGAACTGCAGGAGGATTGTCTTTGAGGGCTGGCTGCCATGGAGCAGGTGTGTGTTCATGAAAGACATCCATTGATACAGAGTTGATGGCCAAAAAGTACATTTTCATGATTGTTGTATTCTCTCAGAGGTCTCACTGATTTTAATTCAAGGTCTGTATGTGTTTGTGAACATGTGCAAATGAGTTCTGACTTCACTCTCTTTATTACAGATGATGAACCAGAACCTGCTGATGGAAAAATTATGTTCAGGAAACCAGCCAAACGGTCATCAGAGAAGTGTTTGGACTTCAATGTAAGTTCAAGTAAGAAGATGAAAGAAGTAAAGAAAACTAAGAGGGAAGCAAGTACTTCACAGAGTACAACTAAACAAGTAAAAAACAGCAGTCTTCTCTCATTTGATGATGAGGAAAACGATGATTAGGGTTGTATTTTTTTATGCTTTACTTGCCTGTCTAGAACCTGAATAATATTGAGGGCTTTCACAGAAATTTAAGCATGGTATCTGAGTCTTCTCTTACTTTGTTATAGTCCAACTAGAGAAATATTGTATAAAATAAGCAAGAGCTAAGTCTTTGCAGTTTGTTGGAACTGTATGTTATGTCTTTATTTTAAAAGAGAATTTAATCATGTATGTAAAAGCTATTTGAGGTCACAGATGAGTAGCAAAATATAGTTGTATATATTCAGCTTATAAATTTTCAATCAATTTTAAAATGCCCTCCATTACTAAAATGTATTGCCTCTATATTGAATAGCCTTAGTTGACAGTTGTGTGGTTTTTACTTATTGTTATTACTGACATTCAAAAGAGAGACACTTCATTACTGTGATACAGAGAGTAAAGTTTTCTGTCTCACACCTTAACAAAAGATTGCATAACCTTTGCATTTGTGATTTGCAAGATTAGCTCTTTGCAGAGCCTTGCAGTAAATGAGGCTGCATTTGCTAAAGTCCTGTAGTCTTGATCCTGTCTTTGGTGAATACAGTCTAAGAAACATAAAATTCATTTGAATTGGTTGTGATAGCAAGGTATAAAGATTTTGATTCTAGTTGATGGTGTCAACTAATGCAAGAGAAGCCTAAACCATTGGAAATTGTGCACTTTGGTTTTGACAGTGATGGGCTCAGTGATTTGGTGGTGTTTTGGGGGGTTTTTTTTAAGTATATTTGTTCCAGTTGACTACTTCTGTGTTCATAATTATTTGGGATTGCAGACAGCTTGTTTAAAAAATGTATTTAATCTTTGAGCTGTGGAAAAGCATTAATTTAGCTTTCTTCAATAGCTGACAAGATGTAAACAGAGAATTTAAGTGAAGAAACACCATAGCTGTGTGCATCTTGGTTTGGCAGTTTCTGGAGCAGACACTCCAAAATGAGCTACTGCCCCTTTTAGTTTTAACTGCTTTTCTTTCACCAATAAGCTGAGATGAAAGCAAGAGCATATAAGTGAAAAAAATAACAGTTTACTAAAAATGATACAGCAACAGGCAGGATAACAGTAATCATCACTAGATATAAAGGTGCTGAATCCCATGGACTGCTTGGGAGCAAAGAAAACAAGATGGCAGAGAAACACCTCCCCAGAAATGTCAGAGGGCAAAGGGAAGCTGATGGAGAAGCCCCTTCTTCTGACCATGTGGTGGAGAGAGAACAAAGGGGAAAAAAAACACCACAGCATCTGAAACCGTGATTATAAAAGTCCCTCCTCCATCAAACAACAACCAATGAGGAACAAGGACAAAACAAAAAGAAACCTGGACTCCAAAACCAGTCAAATGCTGCTGATCCGTTTGCTCCACAACACCCGACAGGGTCTCTCTTTGGGCAGCAGCAGCAGCTCCATCAGCAGTGGCAGCTGGAACTGGTCAGTGGCTGGAACTCCTGGAGGGACTTGACCTCAGCAGAAGATGGGAGGTAGATGCTGGGGCAGCCCTGACTCTGCGCCCTCCTGCGGCAGCTGAGCGCTGCTGGGGACTGGAGTGACCGTATGGAGCAGGGGCTGTTCTGTTTTTCCCATTGTGGTGCCATGGCTGGCCATCCCAAGTGACAGCAATGAAAAAGAAAGGAAGGAAAAAAGGTCTGAAGAGAAAGTCCTCCCTGGCCCAGACACCAAAACAAAAGGGAGCTTCTGCGTTGTGCTGCTGCAGCTTCTCAGTAGCTAGCAGGAATGAAAGAGAGGCCTGTGTGAGTGCTGTGCTAATTTTAAAGGGATCCCAGCATCTCCTGCCTCCATGAACCTGGGGAAAGACCCTCCGGTTCTGCTTCTGACCCCCAGGTCTTAAAGGGAGAGTAACAATCCTGGGCAGATGGGCATAGAAAGAAACTGACCTTTTCAGCATCTTTTCTGTAACAGGATGTGCTGAAATTCAAATCGGCATTTAGAGCTGATGGGATTTGGGAGAACAAGGTGGTGGAAATGTGACTTGTGACTTTGAAATTATATGGATGTATGGTGTGTTCTGTAACCATATAAAATCAGTTCTGCTGCGTGACAGGACATTTGAAATTATTTGGCCTGTAAAGCTTCATCAAGGAGCAAATTTCAAGTTGCTGTGTGAAACAGCTGGGTTTAGTTGTTCATCTTGTAGTAAATGATAAATTATGTTTTCTTTTAAGTGGTCCAAAGATATTTTAATAAAAATTTCAATACATGAAATGAGATTTTTTTTTTTTTGCCTCCTGGTATTGGAGCCTCCTGTACCTGCTGCCTGTCTCTCTACACACCAGCTTCCTGCAGCATAACATTAGATGCAAGTCTGCACGCTGTTTCACCCTGTGTGAGTATTGTACCCTGATTTTGAAAACAAATAGATCTGCTGTCTTTTCAGAAAATTGAAACCAGACCTATAAATGGATATTAAAGTCTTGTTGCACTGATCTTGTTAGAATTGTGAGAGAGATGCTGTGTGACAACCTAATTATTCCCATGAGCACATACTACATTTGTAAATATGTAATATGTCTGTATTCTCTATATAAGAAGAAGAAATTTAAAGAAGTACAGAACCAAAGGTTCCCAGGGATTAGTATTTCAATTTATTTTGTATCCTTAGAACTTGCTTGAATCCATTAAAATATATATACAAATACATACATAAACACCCATGAATAATCTTGTAGCATTCCAGCATACAAAAGGAGTATTTGGGCATATGTCAACAATGGAGTAAGTACTCTGAGACTCATCTGAAAGAATGAATTAACCATTGGCTGCTTACTTAAGCTTTTTTGATTCTGCTGGTCAGCACAGAAATAATATTTGCTTACATTTTTCTTGCAGAACCTGGAAGCTCATGACTTGAGCTGTGGGGCAGTTCAGGAGACATGGCTATCGAGATAAATGCTTGCCAAGGACCAGAGGGCATTTGGTTTTACCTTAAAATTAGAGAAACCTTCACAAATACACAGTTGATTTGGCGTGTTCAAAAGAAGATTGAGATCTTGTTTGATTTGGGTTAGTATCCCCAATGGATAGTAATTGCATTGAAACAGAAGTTAACCATTTTTAGTGAACGAGACTTGGGAGACTGAAGTCCAGTAAAGGGAGGGTTACCTTAAAGTATGGAGTGCAGTACTTTTGCTTAATCATGCTTCTTGCTCTACAACCTCATGACTTCAAATTTTATTTGCATTCCAGAGATGTCTGGAAAAAGTTTACTTGGAAATAATAAATTAAAAGGTATATTGTTGTTTAGGCAACACAGCAGGGTAAAGAAAGGTGGATACGGAAACCCAGTTTCTTTCCTTTATTCCAACTGATTTGTAGTGCACTGACCAGGAGGAGACCTTTGTCTTCGTTGTATTTCACTCCCAGTTCACCTAACAATAACTAATTGAATAGATTTATTAAGAGGTGTGAGTGATGCACAAAAGCATTTTAATCAGGTAGTCATGTGAAAAATCAGTGTTTTTACCATGACACAGCAGGAAAATCACACACTATCAACTCCCCATGAAACCTGTGATTAAAGAGAACAATTACTTGTTGATTGAAGAAAGAAATGTGAAACTCTTAAGCAATCACCTGTCTTAGTGGGCCATGGGAAAATAATAATCGCAACTTTCTTATAAAAGGGAAGCCAAAGTTAAGTATATGGAACATGAGACTAGGACAGGAAAGGACAATTTTCCTGGGTTTTCCTTCTCTCTTGCTCTTGCTTGCCCCCATTCCCAGTCCTTTTCAACCCTTCTGTAGTAGAGAATGTATATGCATTTATTTCTCATGGAGTTTGCCCAGTTAAATGTGAGAGCAGTGCTGGAGGAGCAAGGTGAGAGTACCTGAGGCTTGTTACCCAATACAGGAATCTTGGTCAGATGTGGCCTGTTACCTCATATGGGAATCTTGTACAGTTTCTGTTTATAAAATACTGGAATTTCCCAGTATTTTTCATTAAGACTAAACCATTTATTGATGGTGTTAGCTGAACAATGAGGTGCAACAGATCTGGTGAACTGTAGTAGCATTGCAGCAACAGATGCCTGTAATGGAGGCTTTTTACACTGCAGAGGTGCTTGGATGTCAGTAGGAGAGGTGAAATGCTCTGTCACCTTAATTTCTTTGAAGAACCAGGATCTTTCTGTAAATGATAAGAATCAAGGTGAATCATCAAGAACGCTGCATTCTTGATAGATGGAATGAGCAAGAAAATGCACATGTGGGCAGGTGGCCCAGGACTTCATACTTTTGGTTGTATTTCTGAAATAAAACCAGATTTGTTGTACTGCAAAAGTTCATTTCATTAGCCTAAAGAGGAAGGAATTAGTCAGATATAACTTTTATTCTGATAGTTTTTTTGTGCAGTTTTTCCTAGAAATATCATTTGGAGGATCACAGGCTGTGTTTTGCAGACACTGAGCACAAGAAGCCTGTATTGAGTGGTGTTAATTGCACATTTTTTAAGTTTTGTCACAGGACTTAATGTCCTTGTTTACAGTGCTTCAGTATATAATCCTGTTAGGAAGCTGCAGGTTTAAAATGAAGCAGGAAGCAGCAAAGTCATCGTTTCAGCTGATTGTTTCCCTTATGCTGTAGTGTATTAAGTAAGTAATGCTTCACTTGGCTGTGCAGAGCCAACTGTGTTCTCAAGGACATCAGGCTTGCCTGCAGATGAGCCATTACCTTTTGTGTAGCACAAGAGGTATGATGTGCAGCCTCAGCAAGTGTTTGTCCATTGAAGTTGGTTAATAACCTATAGGCCTCTCCTGTGGCAAGATGCCATAAATCAATCCTTTGTGCATGCAGCAAACAGAAAGGCTGGCCTCTTCAGTATCATCCCTTTATTCCCATTCCTAGAGCAAGGTACTAATCTGCAAAGACATTTTTCATGTTGTTGACCTTCCCTTCTACCCCACTTCCTTGAGAGTATTTCACAGGCAGAAGTCACAAAGATAGCCATTAAAACTAGGGGAGACACACCATAGGGTTATATGTGACTGCAGCCTCCTGTAGACTTCCTCAAGAAACTGAGAACTTATAAAACCTCAGATTCAGCCTCTGGGAAATAACTTCCTCCTGGAGAAAATGAATGGGACCAGTCAGGAAAATTACACAAAATTGAATTTAACTGTTATTTACCTCACTGTTAATGTATTTTTTTTGTTGAAGTTAAAGCAACAGCTGGTAACAGCAGTTCTTTCCCTCTTATCAAAAGTGGCTTTGGTGCCATTCCAATCCATATGGCAAAGGATTCCTTTTCCTTGACTCTGGTGGCAGTCCTCAGTGCCGTGCCTGATTAGTTAAGGCCCTGGGCAAGAGGGAGCTACCTTGTAAGAGGCAGAAGTTGTTAGAGGAAGGTGTTTTCAAGCCTCTGTAGGATAATGGTGATCACTGCACACTTTCAGTTTTGATATCATGAAAGAGTTGTTCCCTTAGGGACAGCACAGTAACAACGAACTTTAAAAGGGCAGATTATAAAACTATGAGGAAAATGGTTAACAGCAGGCTGAAGGGCAAAGAGAAGTACTTAAAAACCATAGAGATCTGCCTGGAGGCTATTTAAGAACATTGTATTAGAGGCACAGATGGTTTGTATACCTCTGAGCAAAAACAGCCTATGAGGAAGGATGAAACTCACAGGGTTATGTGGGAGAAAAGCATGAGTATAGAAAGGTTGAAATGCATCTCTTAAAGACGACGACTCTCTGAATGACAGACAAGGGAATGTTACCAGGAGACTGGAGAGAGCTGTAAAGTCAGTACTTAGGAAAAGACTATAGCAGCTGCTGACGCTGGATCCCCAGGATGAAACATGGAAAAGAGTCTAATAAAGTCCAGACAACTCTGCCTCTAAAGACTGGGCTACTCCAGATGAGACTGAACTAGAAAAAGCAGCATACTGTTAATCTGAGTCAGCTAGCACAAGCCAAAATCTTAATAAAGCAGTCTGCATTTTTAATATGTTACGAGGCCAAATTTAAGAGTAAAGGAGTCCATTCAATCATAGTTACTCTATGCCAGGACTTTATTTTGACCTTGTGTTTTATACAGTTCCAAAAATGCTTTCAATCTTTGCTGAAGAAGGTAAGAGATTAAAAAAAAATGGAAGTCCTAAAAACTCTGATTTTAGTAGAAGGAAAAAACCCTACATAAAACCCTAGTAAAAAAAAACCCCTGCCTGTTCTGACACAGCTTTGGGCAGAGGGAGAGAGACTATCTGATAAGGATGAAGTGAGGTTTGCCCAGCATTTTTACACCGATGTGTAATTGGACAGATGCAGAATTTTATTGTTGTATACCAGAACAAGAACACACTGGTTATAAATTAGACAGGGAACATCTCAAGTATCACAAACCTGATGATGTGTGCAAAAAGAGTCCCTGTGAAATCAATGAAAGCTATTTTCTGGTTTAAAACCAAGGAAAGGCAGGGGAAGGTTAGAACAACTTTTTTTTTTTTTTTTTTTTTTTTTTTTTTTTTTTTTTTTTGCAATAAAACTTTGATGCACACAGTCTCACTGGAACTAGAGCCCTAGCATCTAGGCTGTTTTATTATGCCCTGTTAAATTGAAACAAACAATTCAGCTGCCTAAGTCCCTTCTTTTCTCCTCTAGCATGCCAACTATCTTGAGAGAAAAGATTAAGCATCATTCTGATGAGTGCAGCAGCAGCAGCTTTATAATTTAAGGACTACATAAAATTTATGGAGCACTGAGAAGAGCTTAAATCAATTTTATGATTTTCATAAATTATTTCCGGCAGATGAACTTTGTGCAAAAAGCCAGTGATGTTTGAGCTATTTATCTAATGGACAACAACATGGAAAATAGGGATTTTCAAAGACACCTGTGGGAATTATGTCTGAGTTTGCTGGCAGTTAGAAAACTTGTTCCTCTGAGCTACTTAGTATTCCAATGTAAATTTTTAATCCTTCCAAATTGCTTAAAATACTTGGTAAAAATCAAAATTAGAGGAGAGTCAAATTTAGAGCAATTTTGAAATTTCATTTAAATGCTTCATATGCTTTAAAACAGTGGATGGATAGCCTCTAATTCTACTTCAAGTGACAAATCTGGCACTTGTAGAGTTAAGTCTTTTCTTGCAACAGTGTATTTTTGGGTTCTTGTTTAGGCCCCATTTACTGAGGAACCTTGTTCTGTCTGCTTCACATGGTATCTGCAAATTACTCCAGCTGCTAAAGAGAAGAATCTGCCTGTAGAGCAGAAAGAGAAAATGTAGCTGGTTCCTTATAGCACATTTCAAGATTATATAATAGAACAAATATAATTCCATACATTACAGATATGAATAGAGACTGAACTTCCCTCCTGGAAAAGTAACTAAAGAGCTGATGGGATACAATTCCCATTTAATCCTAATTTTGGGTGTTATTGGTGATTGAAAGAGCTTTCCTGTCCCTGGGCATTATGGTCAGGATACAGCTAGGTTGGAGACCTTTCATCTAATTGGGACCCCTCTGAGCTATATTTTTCATAAATCATAATTTTCTGTATTTTTAGCTGTTCCAACGCCTCTAAACTGACATAATTGTGCTTCAGATTATTTCACACTTCATATACTAAACGTGTTACTAATAGGAAGAACCACTGAATTCCTCTACACTGGATGGGCAACTTGGGATAAATTATTTACTAATATTACTGCATTGCTTTCAGTGAAATGACACTGATAGATACGGAGCTCCTTGCTAAACCTGGACAAGGTAGTCTGAGGTGGAGTGGTTTAAAATCAAAGAAGTTAAGTGTGGGACACTCCAGGATCTTGCCACTGAATTTCTATAGACAACAATATACTTAAATAATGGGAGCTTCTTACTCAGTGGTCATTATTCTGCAGGAAGGGATTTGTGACTGCTGTGAATTAAACATTGAATAAGGTCCATGGTGTGAGGAAAGCTGATGCAATTTCAGCTCTATAAATTAATGTATCATGGAGAAGAAATGGGAAATAATCTTATCTAGTTATTCTCTGCTTCAAATCTTAGCTGCAGCGATGTGTCTACTTTTGTGCACTGTACTTCAAAAAAGAAAGAGTCCAATTGGAAATTCCAACAGAAAGTAGTGGTATTGATCAGGAGTCTAGAAAACGTGAATTGTAAGCCTGAAAGAAGTGGGTAGTACCTCTAGAGAAAGGAGATGCAGGGAAAGGAATCGGAATGTGATACCAGTGTTCGGACATATAAAACTTGCTGCAAAGATGGCAGTTGTAAATTGTTCTCTGTGTCCTCTGGGAATACAGAAAGAACTAATGGATTTAAATTGTAGCCAAAGAGATTTGAGGAAGACATTAGGACAGGCTTTCCATCTGTAACAGTAGTGAAATATTGAAACAGATTGCCTGGGGAGGTTGTGGGATCTTCATTGCCAGACATTTTTAAGAACAGGTTAGACAAACTTCTGTCAGCAATGATTTGGGTATAATTGATCCTGCCTTAGGGCAGAGGGCTGGACTAGATGACCTTGCAAGGTCCCTTCCAGCTCTATTTTCCATGGTTCTCTTATTAGAAAGGCTGATGTCATATTCATAGGACCTCACCATTCCTCTCAAAAGTAAAAACATGCTTATAGCAATGGCAAGAGTCAGATTTAAACTGACAGTATCTCGGAAAAGGTATCAGCTCAAGGTTGATATACCACCTTTAATTACTAACATTTGAATGTATGTAACACAGATGGACTTGTTCAACAGCTAAATACTTGTGGCTTACACTACTATGAGATTTTGTGACCAGACTATGATCTTTTTAATGTCATGAGAATTTGTTTCTTGTAAAATGTATTAATCTTATATATTTCAACTTCCTTTTTGTCACTTGAGTAAGTAGCAGGCAGTACTGTTTGGCATCTAACATGTTCCAGGTGGGTCACTCTCATTCCACGTGCCATGACACATATGGCCGCTTACTAGTTTCCACTCACTCACTCACTCCAAAGCTCCTTCCTCTGCTCCAATGTATCATGAAGCTGATGCTCAGCTTCATTATGTGGCTGTGTTTAAATAAACTAATGCCACTGCTAATCAGCTTGGTATCCTTCTTTCCATCCTCAGACACTGGATATCCCTCCTGCTGCTTTCTGCTCACATGTTCTTTTATTCTTGTTGATAAATTTCATTTTCATCTCTTTTGCTGCCTTCCCTTCAAGATGTGTTTGCATTACAAACTGCAGTTCAGCAGTTTAGCAGTTGGATTGTATCCAAATATTACCAAATGCCACATCTTTTAATATCAGGCAGAGCAGCTTGAATTTTCTTCCTTGGAGTGCTGTAAAAGACACACTGACATGTTTTCTGTGCAAATGCCAAAAATAATAAAAAAAATGCTTAACAAAAGATGGAGAGGTGTGAAGCAAGCTGAAAAGTCTGCATTCCCAGGATTTTCTATTTTCTCTGATTTCTGGATTTAGTTCACGACCCAGCTGCTGATCTATGAAACTCCGTGGAACTATGCCAGTTTCTAGCAGCCAAAAATTTGTTGCTGTCACTTTTGTGACTGGTAGTACCTTAGTGTTCAGCTCAATAACCATATGTGTTTTTATCCCCAAAGGCCATGCCTGGCCATTGATGATCACAGTATTGCCAAGCCCTTGGATTCTAAAAAATTAATTGTCAAACCATGAAGTAGTATGTATACGTGTGTGTGTGTATATATAGATATATATGTATGCATATACTATATATGTGAGTTTGAATTTGTCCTTTCAGCATTCATGACTTTTGAGTTTTTCTCTATAGCTACGTGGAGAACAAAAACTGAAGTAAAAATAAAAACAAAACCAGAATAAAGCTGGGCTTTTTGCACACTCACAGAATGCTTCCAGAAGCTGAGACATGAAAAAAATTCAGCTTATACCATGAAATCTGGTAGTGGTATAACAGGATATTTGGCCATTAAATTGTTTTACTGTATCCTTCAGAGAGAAAGGTGCTATCAGTTGTTTTTCATAATGGTGAAATGCTTGTCAGGATGCTTTCAGACACCCATTACTCTATGTATCTTTGCTATTTCCTTGTTAAAGATGTTCATATGCACTGTAGCTGTGGGTACTGCATGTAGTTTGCCCTAGAGGACTTCTCTTGATTGCCCTGGGCTTTGGATCAGAGTCCAGAGTAACTTCTGCTGTGTTGTGTTTGTTCATTTGTCATTTTGCTCAAGACTTGTCCTTCACATGTTTTGGAGGTGGATGAACAAACAACACAGATACTCTAGTGCTTCCAGGTCTGATGGCTACATTCCTTGTCCGTGTTGTGCATTCTGTGTGTGTATTCCCCAGCTTCTGTTGTGGTATATTGGGGGTGGGGGGGATAAAGTGCACCTCCTGGTCACTGCTCCAGAGCCCATGTGCCCCCAGAGTTTCAACTTGAGGTGCATTGGCTCGGCAAAGGCTTTTGTCTGAGGGCAGATTTCTCCCACGTCACTTGCTTCTACTTTGTGCTTTGCATTGCTCAACACTCAACTCCTTTTCCCTGTGGGTACTGTCTGTGGCAAGGGATCCCTTGACCCTGGAATACAGTTTCATTCATTTTTCCCACTAGATAATATTGATAGAAACATCAAATGATCATTTCCTGCTTCTATCAGATGTTTCCTGTGCAACAATGCTTCTTAATGTCTTATTTTTCCATATTGGCAATTTTTGATGGCAACGTATTTGAACTGCGAGTGCCCCAATGTATTTTTTCATGTATTTCTTGGGCTCAGCATGGGCTGTTTGCTATTTAGTTCTTCTTACCTCCTACAGCCCCAGTACAGAGGCCAACACATCATCCAGCAAATTTGCCTTGCAAGGAGTGAAGGGGCCTGTTCACTGCACCTCCTGATCACAACCAGTGTGAGCGAGCATTTGCAATGTGAGACTGTTTCTCAAACTCACCCATCTAAGTGTTTACATCCTGTTGTACCTCTGCAAACCTCCTGTGTTGCCCTCTTTGCCCTCGCTTTGGGTTGGCATAGACGGAGGCCAATCATGCCTGTGAATTGCACTCATCAATTTCCCCAACTTCTCTGCACCTCTAGGGAGTTGAGAGAGTCAACAATGGCTGCAACACCAGCAGAATTTGGGGTTTGAATGAGTGAGAGACTTATGTGTGGATGCAAGCTTTTATAAGGCACCCTTCAGAGCTTAAGAGCCTGTGCAGTCATTCTGTACCGCATGCACAAATACATACCCATGAATCTTGTTGAACTGTGAGGTTTAGAAAATCATTTTCTTAGTCTTGCATCACAAGCTTGCATGGCACCTACCCTAGATGAGCCCTAATCTGAGCCACAGACTCTGGGGTGCTACTTTAGTACAAAAATATAATAGTAATTTGTAAATGAATCAGGGAGATTTTAAAATCCATTTTCTTCAGCAAACAGCAATTATTGAAATAGTTGCAGTTATCGCTGAGGACTGAATGTATAAAGTGCTTCAAGACAGAGAATTGGATTCTCTAAACATATAATTCTTTTATCAATAATTCTTACGAGCAGTCTTCTTTCTACCCTCTCCCTTTTGCCAAAACTCTCCCTTCTATTATCTACTGAGCTCATTTGCCTCCCAGATAGCTGTGGATTTGTTGGTATACAAATTAATTTTGTCATTGACTAGAATGAACTTTTGGAGGATAAGAATACCATTGCTATTCATACCTAAAGGTAATCAATACCCGTACAGAGGAATAAATATTTTCTAACCAAGCATCCTCTCCAGCCTTATTTTGTTTTTCTAAGCCCCACAGGACTGCATCCTGGCTCCTGTACATGTGAACAAAGCAGTGGGGGGCAATAGCATTTACATCTTGTTACCAAAGGAGGATCAGGAGAGAGAGAAACTTCTCTCCTGGTCTTGGCTCTTCCCATACTCCAGCTCATCAGTCACTCACTCATAACAGCCTCTGTCTACTCTTTGACTGCAATGGTGATAATTATTTGTCTGTCATCAATTTATTACCTCCAACACAGAAGAAAGAAATCCCTTCTTGAAGAGCCTTGATGTCTCCTTGGGAATGGCAGAGAGTAGTCTGCAACTACAGCATTTAAGAGAGAGCATGTGATGGTACATTACAGTGATATGTTATTTGCTTCAGCCTAGGATCTGTTCTGCAGAATGAGTATTATTAGCATGTAAAGTGCAAACGAAAGGGGAAAGAATAGCAAAAAGTGGTGGAGTTTGCCCTGTTCCTGGCCTATCCCACTGATCAGTTCCAGCTGCTTGTGACCAATTGTTGGTGCCCTTTGGGTGTTTCAGGTGTTTCAGGTTTTCCTTGCCCAGAGACACGCAGGAGATTTGCACTCGCTTGTAGCCAGATTCTGCCTTTATTTAAGCCTGAAATAAGTCGGGGGCGAACAGAGCGTCAGAGACGGATTTTGCAAACCCTTCCTGAGGGCATACCAGGGCCATGCCAAGGCCATGCCTCCCTCTGAGGCAGGAGGCCGCACAGCCGGGCCGGGCCGGGCCTGGNTGCCCTGCCCTTCCCTGCCCTGCTAGCGCGCGGCGCGGGGGCTGGGGTTGGCAGGGTTATTCTGTTTGCGTTTCTCTATTTCCCCTGTTTTCCCTTTTACTCCTTCCCTCCTCTCTCCCCTACACATCTAGGGTAACACCTGCTGCTCGGGTTTGTATTTGATTTGGGATGAGCGAGAAGCAAAGCGCTGCGAGGGGCAAGTTACAGTGATGCTCTCCTCTGGTGAGAAAGCTATGTTCTTGAGTTCCCAAAATAGCAGCAGAACATTCTAAGTTAGAAGGATAATCGAGCCCAACTGCTGGCCCTGCACAGGATGCCCCAAGAATCACGTGCCCAAAAGCACCGTCCAGACATTTCTTGAACTCTGCCTGGTTTGATGCTGTGACCACTTCCCTGGGGAGGCTGTTCCAGCCCCCAACCATCCTCTGAGGGAAGAACCTTTTTCTAATATCCAATTTAAACCTCTCCTCACAACTTCAGGCCATTCACTCAGGTCTTGTCCCAGGTCGCCAGCAGTGGCTGCTTGTTGAGGGTTGCACTGTGGGGGCACCTGCTGCACTCCCAGTTCCCACTGTTCTACCTTTGTTGGCTCTTGCCAAGCACTGTGCCATCACGGTTGATGCCATTAAGAGCTGGAGCCCAGGGTGTCAGGGCCTCAAGGCTGGTGAGCCTCAGTTTGAGGATGGGGATGAGGCACACCATGCACACTGCTCTGGCCCCTGACCACCATGACCCAGGATTGTGACTTAACTGATGGGTAAGGCAAAGTCAGGCCCCTCATGTTGGTTAGGGACGGGTGGGAGATTAACTGCAAAAAGTATGGGGAACTGTCTGTGGAGCACCCAGTGAAAAGACCAAAAATTGAGCTTAGCAAGACAGCCTTAAAATTCAATGAAGAAAAGCCATAGTGGAAAATGGACTCCTTTCTGATGCAGAGTACTGGTTATGGGAGGTATCTTGCAATTATTATACACACAGTTGGAAACTTAGTTAAATGAAAAGTCTCTGTTGGCTTCAGTGGGAGCATCTGTAACAGCCTCATGGGTGTGAGGGAGCCATAGCACAATTCTGTGTGCTACTGTTGAAACTTGAGTATCATCAATATCTGAATCCTGCAAGTTCTCTTTGATTTGGCTGGCTCTGTTTGCAGTGCCTTGACCTGTTAACTGTACACATTATTTATCACTTATCTCACTGCACAGATGTGCCCAGAATTTTATTAAGCAGAACAAACTGTAGTTGAATATTTAGGCTGAAGTGCAATTGGTAATGCAAAAGCAGTGGCCCTAGCAAGGTGTGATTTCTAATATGCTATAAAGTGCAGAAGAGCTCAGGTCAATTAATCAATATTTGTGGAATTGCATAGTAAAATTTCCAACTACTGGATGTTGATACCTGGATATTTAATCATTAGACCATGTATACTTACTGAGCCTGTATTCATAGGCGCTGTCTTAAAAAGGCAGTATGTGCTAGAGACATAAAGTCCTGCTGGAGACATAAAGTCATGCTCGAGACATAAAATCACTCTGGAGGTGATGAGATTTTCTGATATCTTTGAATCTGACCTCTTATGGGAATAGGATCCATGAACAGATCACGTGATGAAACTTGCACATCATAGGGAACAGCTCATTTAAATAAATCAGTCATTTGATGGCTGCCTGACTACTCACAGCTTCTCTTGAGTGCCAGTCCAGTCCTTTTGAAATGTGAACAGTAAGATAGCTGTCCTTAGCAAAACATGATGAAACCTGCTGTTTTCTCTTTGTTTTGTAATTGCATTTTAAAATAGAAGTGAGCAGCCACTGAGATTTCAAGACAAGCACTTAAGAATGTAGACATAGGTGGAAAGCCAGCCCTATGTCCACAAGATCCACATTTCCTCCTTACAATATCAATCCCATAACCTTGAATGATTTTTGGAGATATCTGTAGACTTCACTGAATGAAATCAAGGGATGAACAAGCCATTTTGTTTTGCAAGCAAATAAATATATCTGTATTATTAAACATGGATGTCTGAAGATAAGCATCAATTTTTTTTTTTTTTTTTTTTGTATCTCAGTTTCTGTTCTCTCATTAGCTTTTTAGGTGCTAGCTTTTTAGCTTTCCGTGGCAAAGACCAGTTCCTTCTCCATGACAACCTCCACTTGCTTCAGCAGAGCACTTTCTTTAAGCACCATGTCTCTTGAGCACTTTGAGGCATTGAGCACAGCTTCCCCACCCCCACAGTTGGCTGCTACAGTCCTGCTGATGGGGTTTCACCCAGACAACAGTGAGACACATACCAAAGAGCAGGGATAGGGAAGAAGAAACATGGTCTTGTCTCTGGACACCTTTATTCTGTTCCACCTTTATTTCCCTACCACTGGGAAGCATAATTTCTGCATAGGCTGTCTGTCTTCATCTGTGAATGAGGGAGACAGTAGTAAGCCAGACACTAAGACAGCAGAGCCATCACTGCTCCTCACAGCTCACAAAGAATTGGACCTGTGGGAACAGCTGTGCTTTGCCACTGAACCACTACAAGCCAGGGATGATGCCACAGCCATCGTGGTGAGATCTCACTTAAAGATGGAATTTTACCACTCTGCTTTCTCTGCCAAGGCGACTCCCTCTCCTTGGATGACTGTTTACCTCGCATATTCCTGATTGGCCCTCTTTATACTCCCAGTGATGACAAAGTACTCCTAAGTGCATATTATTGCAAATAAATGGGCATAAATATCTATTAAGAATTAGAGAAAGTAATGCTACTGATAATTAAATTGGCAACCCCATCTGCTGTGCAGCTGACCAGGGTTAGCTTCGCTTTACTTCAGCAGCTGTGTCCACACTGTCTTGAGGTGAAACTTAAGTTCGTCTTTGCCTGTCTAGCAGGCAGTGATCCTTTAAATTGTAACTCTTTGAAGGCAGGCCTCTTTACATGGCTAAGCATGTCCAACATGCTCCAGGGCCACCCTGTACACACAGGGAGCTGGGCCCCAAACTATCTGTGAGGGCAGCAGAGCTCCTAGTCACTAAAGCCACTCCAGAAGTTGCTCTTTCAGAGAGCTCCAGATGAAACCAGAGAGGCTGTTTACTTCATGTGAAATAAGAGGTTTAAAGCTCAGGCATCCTTTCTAATCTAGAGGAAGGGGGGCTCTGTTGGTTGTATCGAAGGTATATTGCTCTATTTCAGGAAATCTGAGTGTGGGGCAGTTGTCCCCCCTCCCAGTGGGGGACCACAAACAGGTGGCAGAGTTTTATGGCCATCCGGGCCTTCTCAAGTTGCTGAATGGGTGGGGGAATCCCTTCTAGATCCTGCCCAGCTGAGAAAGGGATTCCAGGGGGTTCCTACTGTGGAAAAGGCTGACAACCAACCCAGCTCCGCTCTAATTGCAGCATCAGAAGGGGGCAATACTAGAGATGCAAATGGTGGAGTGGAGGGTATTTACTACTTCCCCCCCCACTTTCTCCAAGAAGCCATTTCTGTTCTTTGCACCCAGTTTTAGCAGCTGAGGAGTACTGAAATATCAAGAGCTCTTGGTGCTTAAACCAAAAATGAAACAAAGAAAGACTGAGAGATGGTTGATTCAGTTTCTTGTATAACAATCTCCATCCCTCAGACTCTGGGATAAATGTTGGCAGAATGAGACCCTTCAGTGAAACACCCACTTTGAATTTCAAGCCCAAATTTCTCCCACCATATGCAAAGACTTTGTCATTGCACAGATCCTTGTCATCACATCTGTTTGATCAAAGCATTCCTGGACAGAAAGTGGGGGTTGTGACTGCCAAGCAAAAAAAAAAAAAAAAAGTAGCTGTGTGCCTTATCCAAGCCTGCCATTGCTCTTATGGCTGCACTCACAAAAGCTGCCGCCTTTGCCTGCAGAGCCAGTGTTTAACACCTTTGTTTACTAGAGCTCCAGATAACCAAAGCTCCAGTTCTCTGCAGGAGGTGCTACAGAAAAGCAAGGGTCTCTCCTAGCTTATTCAGAGTCCCAGGGTTTCTGAAGAATGTACAGGAAGGCCTGTCTAGAAATTATTATTCCCACTATCCCTTACCTATTTTTCAAAACTTAATTTTATTTAATGGGGTTTTAAAAATCTATGTAGTCTTTCCTGCATCCCTTCTCCTCCGCACTATGGTATAGTTCATTACTGGACGATAAGTGTTTGCACCAACCAAACATATCAGTAGGTTTTAAAAAATGAAACAGGTACTTTACATGTAATTAATTTAGTGATTTGTTCAGTTGCTGATTCACGTACATAACCTCAATTACCATTAATGAGAGTTATGTAGGCATGTCAAGGGCAGAATAGACCCCTAATAATCTAACATGGAATGTTGCTACATTACTGCTGTAATTATATCCTGCACACACATCATTTCTATTTTGCTTCATGAACTGCTCTTGAAATGTGGTGGCTACTCATCTATTATGCTGCATATGTTAATGCTAAGGTTACACTAAGCATTATCTTTTCCTCTTCATTGTTCTGCTGCCTGTCCATGAGATACATGGAGCTAAATAAGTAACCTGCCAGTTGGTGTTTTTGCAAGGCTACAAGTTTTGTATTTTTTGAAGGTGATATTGGAAGCCAGAAATGATCATAAAACAACAAACCTCAGCAGAACAGCATGTCATCTCTCCTTCAGCATTTTATTTTTATTTATTTTTAATTGGAATCTGAGCAAGCATTGCTGAGACACCTCTAGCCTCATGGTCAAAGAAAGTCACATGTACATGAATCATACCTCTGAAGGAGGTGTTGAAAAAATTCTGCTCTTCCAGAGGATTTTTAGTCTTTGTTAAATAATTTTTCTTTTGGGAGAGAGAAGGAAGAGGGCTAGTCCTATCCTGGTACACCAATTGCATGTTGCTGGAAACTAGAGAAATTGAGAAAACTGAATGTTATCTAATCGGTGTAAATAGCAATTTTCAGGCGATAAAGCTTAACACATCTGGCTCAGTCTGCTCTGTCTCTTGTTTTGTCTGCTGAAGTTGTTGTACATGGACAACTCCTTGTAGGTTTTGCTGTGGGACATATTCTGCCTCTGTGTTTGTGCCACTGCTCTCTGACCAGTCACATATATTTCAGTATCTTTGTCTCAAGGCTGCCTCCTGCACTTCTGCAGAAGATAAGGCCTAATGCATTTCTGTGTGGGCTACTGTTCAAACCTGTGTATGTGCAGTAGTTCAGTATATCCCTGCAACTAATCATCGGCTCCCTGCGGCCGTCTTGCCGTGACAATTGTGCCCAGTGCCTTGGATATTATACTGCTGTGGAATCAGAGGTACACACAGTATGCCTGCACCTTTACAGGATCACACAGCTAAGCCAAGTAGTTCAGATTAGCTTGGCAATTAAGGGATAGTGAGAAGCAGAGAATCCTTAATGCTGACTGACAACATGGCACTAGTCGATGGGAAGGGAAAAGAAGCACTTGCAAAAACTTGAAGATTGTGAAACAGCCAAAGCCCCTGAGTTAATGCCTTCTTTATGCAATCACCATCAGGCAGGTGGCATGTTCTGGGCTGAAGGTAAACACTGATACCAACATCCAGCAATCTTTTACTGAGGAATTTGGTTTTACTACTTCTTTTTGTGTAGGTCCTAATAGTAGTTAATCCATTTGCTAAAAGAGACCTCTTTTACCCTGTTTCCAAGGTAACAGCTACCTAACTTTATTACTAAAACTGCACTAATTCAAACAGGGATCTGAACAAACAGATTCATGTTAATTTCAAGCTCCATTAGAAACACAAGGAAAAAAAATCAATGTTCACCAAATGGAAAAAGAAAAGAAATCAATAAAGAAATTTTATTTTCAGCCTTTTAAGTGGGCTTTTGTAAACAGTAGAGGTTATAAAAGTGAAACTACTTGAGAGCGATACACAGCATCCTTGTAAGCAGTACTGTGAACAGGAGAACAAAAAGATTCAGTGATAATCTACAAATAATTATTAGAGCTGTAAAAGCTTGAAAAATAGAAGCACAGAAGTGGAATGACCTGTGTGAAGCCGCGTGCAGCAGGTCTCCCAACATGTTGTCCAGTGCCCCTGGGCTGTGACTCAAGAGCCATGGCCAGAAGCCTCAGAGAAGAGCACAGGTGTGGTTGTGTCATGGCCTACATTACTCTGAGTGGTGTGGGTGACAGCAGCTGTGCCTGTGTCACTGCCAGGACTCAAACATTTGCTAGCGATCGACATACAAATGCTCCGGGGCTCCTGGTTGTGTGGTTTGACTCCTGCCATGTGCCGAAGCCCCTGCTGCCCCCATTTTCCCTGCTGTAGTGTCCCTTGCTGGCACAGGGGCAGGTACATTGATGCAGCTGCAGGCTGGGCACAGCCCGTGGCAGGCTGGCATGGTGACAGCTGGGACTGTCAGGTGGCACATGCCGCCCAGAGAGGTCTTGGAGGTGGGGTTTTACTCGTGGTTGAGACATCAACTTAGCACTTGGGAGATCTGCATCCGTCTCCTCCCTGCTCTCAGCCTTTGTGCTGCCCCCCCCAGCTGTAAAATGGGGGTCACGGCCCTCTGGTGCCATTTTAAGGCTAAACCCAGTATTAGGAGCAGTGACTCAGAAGTCAGCAGGGTTTGGAGGGCACCAAGTGAGCCATTTTGAAATCAGGCCTTTGCATGGTAACTCGGCTCTTCATGCTTTACAGGACATTTGTCTGATTCCAGAAGCTGCAGTTCCTTTCCTTTCAAATTAAGGCTGTCTTGGCAGGTCCATGAGTTTTAAAACTGTTCAGAAAAGATTTTTGCAAGAAGTAGCAATGGCTTTTCCCCTTCACCGGGCCATATATTTTCCAATTTGCCACTGTAAATAAATACTCTCATTTCCAAAATCTGGATGGAGGAAGGAGGGAGCTATAAAGAGATAACTTTCTGAATTCTCCACTGTGTTTCCCAGACAAAATATAGTTTTATTATTTAAAAGAGTGAAAACAGTTGGCTGTAGCCTTGAAGTGCCCAAAATGCGCTTAGTGACAATTCCTGATAGAAGCCAGGTCTTCAAGATCCAAATAATTTCAATATTTTCTGGATCAGGGTATCTCACTCCTTTCTCTAATGTTTTACTACTGTGCACTGTCTTCAGATAATGAATTTTTAAATAGGTGTGTGATGGTAGGTTTTACTTACCTGGCTGGAAAACAGTGAAGGTTATGTCACATGCCTGCCCCTTGTGAATAACAAATGGTCTCACTAGGGCTCTCCAAAATAAGGAGGAAAGGGCACAGAGTAAGCAGCCAAGCATCTAGTTTTTAGTCCTTACAGTCCTTGTACCTGTAAAGAAAAAAATCTGGGAGGATGAAAGGCAAAATCTCAAGGTCATGCACTGATAAGGCCTATCTGCTAAATAGACAAAGCAAATGGAACAACAACAAAAAATCTACAGCATAATGCAGTAGTTTATTTTAGTAATCCTCCTAAGGAAAACTAATGATTGGAATGTCTTTCAGAACACCGTAAAAGATGCAACCAAATAAAACCTGAGTGCAGCCGTCCTTTGAAAGGAGAGACTGATGACGACAGAATTCTCTGGCAACATTTGTGATAATTTTTGTCAAGACAGCTCGTTTCTCTCAGCATTAGTCTTTTGTAGAGGCACCCTCTATTAAAATAGCACATTATACCCTTTTCCTCCTCTCCTCCTTCCCTAGCCACCTCACTAGTATTACACTGTTTGCCCCAAATTCTAAATGGTATTTACTTTAAATCTTCTTTGATTCAGTTACTTCACCTTGGCATCCCATCAGCTGGCAAACACAAATAATGAAATGAAGGGAACACAGTTAAGTTGATATCTTAAATGCACACAAATCCTACATGCTGTGGCAACAACAAAACGAATAACAAACACGCTTCATGAAAATCCTCTTAAGTTCCTTTTTTTTTTTAATTCCAGCCTTGCATACAGGAGGAGGAACATCTTAAAAAATAATCCTGTAATATTCCTGAACTAACAGCATTGGCATGAGGCACAGGATGGTCTTATGCTTCTCTGCATATCTCAGACAATCACAGCTGCTGCTAGTAAATTAATGGCTACAAGGGGGTTGGAAGAGGAAGAATGAGGAGAAAAAGGGAATTGGAAGCCTCGTAGGTGGCCTTGTCTCTGCCAAAATGAAATATTTTCATTGGTGCTTTTTCCATTCAACAATTGGCAGCTTTATCCAGAGGCCTTAAACAGAAAAATTCTTACTGTGTTGAGAGTGATTGCTAATGGGATGCAGCACTATCTACTAATGTACATGAATCAATATCTTTTCAATAATAGAATTGTTTTCTCTTTAAGGTGCCTTTCTTTCTTTTTCTTTAAATTCTTGCCTACCAGGCCTGCCTGCTTCTCTTTGCCCTGGAAATTAAACCCTGGTTCTTTATGCAAGATTTATGCTGGAGACATTGGCTGGTACTTCACTGTCAGCCAGGGTGTGATTCTGCTGTGACATTTTCAGCTGTATTTTTATGGTAGCTGCAGTTAAACCAACATGAAGCGTAAAAACAAACACTTTTTTTTCCTGACAGAGTTCATTTGTATCAGTGAACCAGACTAAAAGGTGCTCTACCCAAAGCACTTTTGGCTGGTTTTACTTACACCTGCCCTAGAGGGCTTTGCTAGCCTGGACGTAGCTGTGCTGCCAGTAGCTCAGATAGAGAGTGGGGATGTGATGTGTCTGTGCACCTGTGCTGGGAGGTTGGCTGAAGTGCCAGGTAAATAGTGATAGAAAAAAATAGGTCTAATTATTCTGGTGTTTGGGTGAAAACCCCCAAAATGGTGAAGTTAGGAGAAAAATTAGCAGGGCATCCTGACATGTCCAAGACCCACTGACTTCTGCTGTCTGTGGGATTAGGTGGAGTTGTCTGAAGAGGTTGCTGACTTCTGTCTGCTCACTTCACCTCAGACAGTGCTTGGCTTACTGCTCTCTGAGGCAGGCTATGATGGAGCAACTGACCTGGTTGTTCCTTCAGCTGCCCCAAGTAATAACCCACCATATTTGATTCACTGATACTGTTCTCAACAAATCCTTTATTTGTAACAGTCCTGTGAAAGATCTGATTTTCAATGTCAAAGCTTCCTGCCTGCTCTGGACTTCTTCAGTTGGATTAGAAGGGTGGACAGAGCACACAGAAAGACTACTATTAAGGTAGAAAGTGGTTTGATGGCCACAGCTAGTACTTTAATCAGCAAGGACAGTTATCCTTGGGGGCTGAAGTTTTTAACAACAATAATCAATGGCCAATGGTTCTTTTCTTCCTCCCGCCTTAATAAAGCACAACCCACAAAATCAGTGGTGGAGGGCCATAGAAGGAAAGGGAAAAAAAAACCCCAAAGGAGATGCCAGGCAGCCCCTTTGGTGATGGGAGGGTCAGAGGGACAACAGAGGAAATGGAGGCATGCAGAGCCCCAGGATGCAGGAAGATCCTGAGCAAGGAGAGAAGGGGAACCTGTGATCAGTAGGCTCACACTGTTATGAACCCATAGTCTCAGCATGTAGAGTAAAGTAGGACTTCCCTGTTTACTCATTTAAACCTATATTTTTCCCTTCAGTTCAGAACCATTCAGCTGCAATGCCTTTTTTACTGGAAACTTTTCCCAATTTCATTGGAGTGTCCTTTGTCTCCCTTTCCCCTTTCTGGCGTGTAGTCTTTGCACTGTTAAATATTGATGCATTCTCATGCCTCAAAGTTGTCTGCCACTTGAGTTTCTTTGGCCTTGTATGTTGTTTTCTCTTCGGTGCTTGCTTTCAACTTTTCTGGACCCAGAGAGAAAGAGTGGGGGCAAACTGAGGTGAATTGATCATCTACAGTAAGTCAGTGTAATTCCACTGACTAAATGACTGAATTACTGTAGCTGAGAACTGGCTTTGTCATGTCTCCCTCTTCTGTGTATTTTGTATAGCCTGTTGTGAAAAAAACCCCCACAAAACAACAGAAGACCCCCACTCCACCAAAACCCTGGATCTTTCTGGTTTTGTTCTCCTTAGAGGTGCAGCTGTATGCTAATAGTCTACTTCTCTAGTGGGAAATAGAAAGGGCTATAGCATGCTTTGATAAACCAGGAAGCAGACTCTGACACTAGTGTGCAGGGAGAGAAACATATGGAGCTTTTCTCCCACTTTCTTTTCCTCACATCAATTTCACAGTCTTTTAGTTCTGTTGACCCTCACAGAGTCCTCCTAATTTACAGTGCCATAAACAAAGTCAGAACAATGCCCCCTAAAATGTGCAGAATTGTTTTTGGCTTGCACTGAGGAGCATGGCCTATTCCAGGGATTTGCAAAGGCATCTCACTGCTCCCTGAGTTTCTTGCATTATAGACTTTCTCCTATGCTTTTGCTGCTATTACTGGCATTCTTTATTTGGATGGGTAAGAAAGATGCAAACAGCAATGCAATCACACAGTCTGCTGCTTTAGAAGAATCGGAAATACTCAGTTTCTGCCATGTTTTCTTTTAAACTCCTGGAAGTTGCATGGTCAAGGCTGGAGCAACAGTCAAACCCTTGACTATGACAATACCCTGAGGATGTGTTTGGGTTTACTGTTCTGCTGATTGATTTCATGCCACAAGCGGACTGGAAGCCCTTTATTTTGTCCTGTGCCTTCCTGTGCCCTGGTGCATGTCCTGGGTGTGCCATTAATCAGACTATATGGGCTGTTCCATCTTATTGCTTAATTAAGACTTGACAGTAATTTACATGAGATTAATACCTATTTAGATGGAGCTGGAGTTTCATCTATTTGGGGAATGAGTTATTGAACTGCATTATATGAAGTAAATCAATAAAATATTACTGGGAATGAGAATGACATTCTCTCCCTTACACTTTAGTCCTTTCACCAAGCTCAGAGAAAAAACTCACTCAAGGGAGACGTTCATGTGTGCAGTCAGCTTTCCATCTTCCAGCTAGATGTGATGTCTATTAGTATCTCTGATCACCTTGCTCTCATAACCAGAATCATAAAGTCGAGACCTGGGAGAGTGCTGCCAAGAATCAGAGGTGCTTTTAACCAGCGTAGTGACCCTGTTATGATGTGACTCACAGCCCAGTCTTTCCAGGGGTGACTACAAAACCAACACCCTCAAACTGGTCTGACATTGCTATTAAATGAGTGCTTTGTACGACCATATGAACTCATTATTCATGAGAAACAGCAGAGAAGTCATCACTGGGTGATGTCCAGAACCTTTAGCCTAATTGCAGGGTTTTGTTACACTAATACTACCTGTTTACCAAATGCAAATAGCTTCCCCTTAATATCATGTCTTGATTGTGTTCCAGTGCTGATGAAGATTTTTTTTCTCACCACATTTCCTGCCTCTGGCAACTTTCCTTGAATGGGGCTGAGCAGGACACTTCTCTCATAAGAGATACCCTTCCAGGAAAGCTCCAGATGCTCTTGAAAACTAGAGGTAGTCTTTCTGCCTTGTCTTCCATATCTTTTCTTTCTTTCCCAAGCTTGATCTCTGTGGTGGATCTGACACATGCTCTCTCTCCACAAAGACATATAGTTTCCCCTTGATGGGTGGCTGGTTACTTTCCAGCACCAGTTTTCCTGCTCTTCCACCCAGCCCTATCCCAAGTAAGAAAGTGCAGAGGCTTTGTCCTTTTGTCCCTTTCTGTAAAAAAACATTTACTTCTGATACCATTTGATTTACAGACTGTCACAGAAGAGGGTTTCCGAAAAACTGAAAGCTTATTTTCTTTGTAATAATTATTCCTATCTTCATAACAATCTATTCTAACACATGACCAGAGTCAGGCCCAGAGATGTGAAACAGTCTAACATTCACTGACTCAAGTGGCTGCTGTAACAAGTGCAAGGAGAGGGGAAAATGCTAATGTGGAGTGAGGGATGGACTTCAGTTCACAGGTGTTTGCTGAGATGGCAGAGTTCATCACTAGCCTGGAGCTTCTGTTGGTTTGAAAAGAACAACTCATCTCCTTCTAAAGTTTTGGCAGAAGAAGAGGGCTTTTCTCTTACTTGTAAATAATTCAGAAGAGTCTTTTGAGTAGATAATCAAACAAGGACAACCTTCACTTCTAACCAGTTTCTCAGTGTCCCTCTTTGTCTTCGTTGCTTGTTTTAGCTTTGCTGCCATTATTACTGAAAAGTCTCCTCAAATGCTTGTTCCATAGGAAAGGGTTCACAGAGCTAAGAAACGAGATGCTGTCTTGACAGCAGGCACTGCTTAAAGCAGGGGTTAATATGCTTTTCTGGCCTCAGATGAACCCGGTTTCAGGGCACTCCTGTGTTCCAGCTGTCCTTTTCCTTTCCTGCTAAACATCATCTCTGCTTTGTATCTGCCACCATAACTGCAGGTTGGAGGTGCTCCCTAACCTAGTTCTGTCACAGTAATCTGGGTCAGCCTCAATGCTTCCAGTACTATGTTTATTTTTGTAACTCTCATCATTTCAGCAGTTGGGTTAGAGAGCCCTTTCATGTGCAGTTATGCTGACAAAATTGAGGGGGAAGTGAGCTCCGGAGGGGACTGAGCAGAGCAGGACAGGGGTGCCAGTGGCCATGACAGCAGGCTGACCATTCCCTAAAGCACACAATAAAAAAACCTGGGGAAGAGGGACAGCCCACATCAGCTTTTTAGCATCTTGAGGCTTTTGTCCTCTCCTAATAACAAGAGTAGTTGGGAAGTATAGAGTTTTAGAAGTTCATTCCTAAATTCATTATGTGCTTGCATATTAACAAAGGCTAAGTTGTTAGCTAAACTCCTGTCACCTTGCCATGGCCCTTCTCTAGCTGAAGTGACTGATTTGAGACTCAGCATTGCAATGGGCCTTGTAGGGTGCAGGTACCAAGCTACAAAAGATTTTCTGAGGAGGGAGTCACTACAGTTTCTCAGGTGTGGCTTCAAGTTGCTGAAAACGTGCATGGGCATCAAAATAGTGCAAAAGCTGATGAGCTCAACCTCCATGGAAACAACACAACAGCAGATGGATTTGCTGAGGACTGTAACTGGAGGCAAATGCTAAGATTTTTTATTTAATATCAAAAAGGAGAAAGCTACAGAATTTGGATCTGAACTTCCCCGAAGATTAGTAGAGGAGCAGGGAGGAATTGTTTGTATCAGAAGTTTTGGTCTGTCTCCTTTTTTGATATTTAACTGTTGTCAAAAGGCATCAGTGAAAGAAAGAAAATAAATCATCTGGACACTTTGCTTTATTATTAGCTATGCTTGATATTTTCCTATCTTCTCTTCTGCTAACCCTTCTCGCATCTATTTCCATCCTTCATTTCACTGACATTATTCTACCTGCCAGAGCCATTCTCTATAAAAAAACAACAACTGCAAAATCTTTAGACATTTGGCCCTAGAAAAGAAGCACACTGTAAATAATATACAGGAGTAAGAGCCTCATGAGGATCTGAGTCCAAGCAGATGTCACTAACTTGGAACTGAGTAAAACAGCCCTACTACCTCTGAAAAGAAACCCCAGCCCTGTGTTCCCAGCCCCTGTCATCTCTTCAATAATACCTGATCACTGGAGTAGTCTTGGCAATTCAAGGAAAGCTGTCCTTTGTTTCTTGTGAAACTGGTACACAGGCGAACACTGCCAGCTCAGTGTCAAATTGTTATGACACCGGAGTTGCTAAACATTTTACACACAGTTGGAAGTGGCTTTTACATGACTTCCATCTCCTCAGGCTTTTCAACCTCTTTTTTCAGCTTCTCCCTTTAGCCAACAGAACGAAAATGTCAAGAGTGTTCTCAGACCCACTCTCCTGGGCACATTCACGTGAACAAAAACGAGTTTGTAGCTGTGAGTGCGATATACATTTATTGAGCTATCTCCAGAGATACCTGTGGTCACTTTTTCAATTCAGCACTAACTAACTCCATGTCATGGTGGAAATGAAGCAGCCAGTGTAAATAAATAGATGTTTTGTACCTGTGGTTTAGATCACTTAAACTGTCTTTTAGAGTTGAGGTAGAGAGTTAAGAAATGACTGTGGCAGAAAAATTTTAGCAGCTACTCACACTACAGTACACAGCCAGCCCCTGAGCAAGGATATCCACAGAGGACAGTGGCTGAGTGCTTGGAAGTGTTTTGATTCACACTTAGGTTTATAGCAGTGTAATTTTCCTGTGGAGACAAGCTTTTAAATGTTAAATTGAATTGATTCTCAGATTTATATGGGTATTTGATATGCACACATGCACATATTTATACCCTCATATATACCCATGTGCTTAATCTAACTTTTCACCTTTGATCACCTCAGTCCTTAGCCCTGGTTACTTGAGGAGACTTTTCTTCGAGAACAACTTTTTGGTTGTGAATTCCCCTGGGATTACATAGCTGGAAATCTCAACTCTAATTAGAACAAATTTATCTACTTGTAAATGTGAACATATAGCTGAGATTTCATACCTCAGACAATTTCCTTTAAGCTTCTGCACATTGGCCAAGAGCAGAAAATTTCTTTTTCAAATACAAAATCCTGCTTCCACTCAAAAATCAACCATCCAATCAATCAACTAGTTTGTTTGCTGGTTTTGCTGCGTGCACAATATTAAATCCCCTGAAAAGTGACATTTGTAAGAAACAATTATCAATATATGTCATTATGAGGGCTTGAAAAGAAGGCTTTCTGCTGCTGGGTGGCTGAGGATTTCCAGAGGAACACAGCAAGGGTTTCCAGTTGTAGCAGGTTGGAAAAAACAAGCTTTTAAAGTCAAAATGACTGACAGAACTGCTGTTTTTGGGAGTTGCTTAGATATTTTAAAATGCACCATTTGTATTTATTTTCCCTTCCAGGTCTCTGCTAAGACAAATTATCAGTATAGATCAAGACATTAAAAAAGAAAACTTTAATAAAGTCTCAGATTTAGGGTTTGTGCCTATAAATTCCTTGGCATAAACAAGAGGCAGTGGTATGGCACAGTAAAAATCCAAGTGTCAGTCATGCAAGGGTGACTAATATAACTCACTTGTGGCCTCATTAATCATGAGTGGAGCAAGCATCCCAAATTCATGTCAATAACAGCTTTATATCACCCTGACAAATAAGAAATCCTCTATAGATATCCTCAGATAGATTGAGAAACCCTGGTCTTTTCTGGTGTAAACCACCTGAGCTCTGCAAAGGGCTGACAAGCAATGATCATTTTTCTTAGCTGAGCATCTGACCTACATTTGCTATTCATTATTACTGTATTATTTTTTGGGAGTTCTTCTTCTGGCTCTGAACAAAGTGTTTGTCTTGTAATCTAACCAGACTGGGGATGTCTCCAAATACTCTTTGGGAATTTTATAAAAAATACAACCTCTGCCTTAGCTATAGAAAATAAATTGAAGGTTTGTTTCCCCTCAGGTGAAACTGATACCATCTTAGGACACTTTTGATCCCTAGATAAGGGGATCACACAAGCACTCCTAAGAAGCATTTACCACTTGAGCTGTTAGATTGTGAAAGGGTGGTAACTAAAAAAGGAAATATTTGTTTAAGTACGGCTTCTTTAATTTCTTTAAAATTTCTTTAAAAGCTCTTCTTCCAATTTGTGCATGTGGAAGATTTTTCTTGCTTCTCCCTGTCTCTACACCACTACAACAACATTCATTTGGGATGAGGGAGATGTGTTGCTGTCAGGACTGACTCGGTTGAAAAGCCATCACTACTTTTTGGTAGGAGTAGTGTCCAGGTGGATTAGGTCCTTGATCTGTGTGACCTCACTGCCGCATGCACTAGCAGAAGGGAGGCAATACAGATGCTGGGCTAAGGGCAGGACCCTCCACCTCTTCTGGGGGCTCTCTGCATGTGAGTCAGCTTAGTCTAAGACCCAAAAAACTCTATGAGGAGAGGGGAAAAAAATCCATTTCTCTCCTGCATCCCTTCTAAGTATATCTCTATATATTTGCTTCAAAATTCAAACTTTCATCAAAAAGCTCATTGTAGAGTGGTGCTGATCAGAAGCCCTCCTGACTGCTGTCCAAGACCTCCATGTGGCCCTTAAAGGCAAGACAGTCTGCCCCTTCCAGTTCATCTGTGCCCAGCTCACTCCCTGGCCCTAGAGGGTGAGCTGCAGTTCAGGTCTGCCAGCCTGGAGCCTGCAGGATGCCTGTGGGGCTGTGCCAGCCTCCTGGGGCTGCATCCACCACGCCTGCCTCAGCAGCAGCAGTGGAGCATCTGGAGGAAACGTGAGGTTCAGATTCCATGGAGCATTCTCAGCCCAAAGAAAATGGCACAGCTGACTGTTCCTTTCAACAAGAGCTGCCATGCAGGGTGACAAAAGTGCAGCTGACGGGCCACGTGCAGCTCCTGAGTGCATCTGCTGCTGCTGCTGCTCGTGGTGCTTGGTGAAAACCCCCAGCGGGGTTGAAGTGTGGCAGGCAGCCACATGTGTCCTCACCTCCTTGCCTCCTCTCCATGTGGCATCATGGCCCAGGAGGAAGAGCCAAAAGCAGCAGAGAACGTATCACCAAGCACCCTGATTCTCCTCCCCACTGGAAAAACACCTTTTTTTCCTATAGGCAGAAAACTGGTGCTGCAATATTCCTCCCAAATCCCAGCATGTTTAATGTGCTCTCAAGATAACTGAGTATCCAGTTGATGATATGTAAATGGCTGTCATCGAGAAGGTCAGATATTTTCAGCTGAAGTTGATAGGCTGGTAATATGGATGAATAGAGACTGAAAAAGAAAGACCTGGACCAAAATAGTTTTCTAGATGTTTAGTGAGAAGGTAAAAGTCATTCCCTCTCCCTAGAGCAGAGCAGCTCACGGGTGTGATTACCAGTGGTGAGTGCATGGCAGTGTGTGAGCCTAGTCTGGGCAGCCTGGCATGCTGCAACGTGGGAGAGCACCAGGCTGCCAGCAGGCATGCAGGTTACATCCCAGGATGCACAAGTAGCCAGTGAGGTGTCCGGTGGAACAGTCAGCCATGTGCTTACATGACATGAAGGCGATGTCACTTGGTGCGTACATGCCTGCATCTGAAAATAGGACCCAACAGGAATGAAAATAATAGGAAAAAATAAAAGGAAAACTGAAAATGTAAGGAGGATTCTGGTTAATCTAACCCAGTGATGAATTCAAAACTATAGTGAAATATTCAATATTTGTTGGCAGTAATATTTATATCATGCATTAACAGAGAAGAGAGGTAAAAACGTACTTGGACACTGAAAGACAGACTAGCATGGCGTTGTCTGTGTGTTCTGCATCCCCTGGATGCGTCCGGTCCACAGAAGCTGCAGTGCTTCCCATGGAAGCTGTCATGAGTCCTTTGGTGCCAGGCCAATTCATACCGTGTTTTTCATACTGCTTATGTAACTTGCAGATCTAAGGCTTCATTTATGATAAACTGACCACGTGAAAGGCAACATGTCCATGGTGGTGGTTGTTCTTTTGGCTCCAATGGTGATGATTGCTTTGCTACCAGGGAAACTTATGGGCAGCTGCTCACACTCTCTTGCACACCCTGAGCTGACTCAGGGCATACCCACTTCACACCTCTGAAGCTACAGTAGGTGCTTCTTGCTCTGGAGTTCATTCATGCGCTGAAAAAAGGCCATGCCCAGTCTCTTGATAATAAACTTTGGTGCTACTGTTGCAATCCCAGAGTATAACTCCCTCTTGGTGGTTGATGTGGTTCTCTCCCGTGCCTTGTTTGTGGGGAGAAATGAAATATTGGGTCATATCATGAATTAACATCGAGGCAGGTTCCTGGTGTTGGACTCAAAGTGGAGGGGCACTCAGGGGTTGAAATGACTAAATGACTGCCCCTCTGCTGAACATCCTCGATTAAGGTCAGTGTGTGGTTACAAGCACTCCCAAGGTTGAGTGCTGACTTGGTGGTAATTGGATCTCACTGGGCTGACCAAAAGGGAGTTCTACTTCCCAGCAATTATTGCCTGGGAGAGGGGAGGGGACTGGAAGAAACAAACCCCCAAACCTGGAGGCAGGGAATTAGAGTAAGCACTGATGAGCTGGCAGATGCTGTCGGATCAATGGCCATATCATGGCAGGGAAAACAGAGACAGCCCTCTCAGAGCCATCAGTCACTGTTGTTTTGGGTAAATGCCAGCAAACAGAGGGAGAGGAGAGAGAGGAAAGATGGGGGAGGGAGGCACCAGCCTGCTGGGCCACTTTTAATTACTTTGGGTCACATCAGACATCAACTGCCCACCATGACAGATCAGTCCTGCTCAGAGGGCTTGCACGCAATCCAGGGTAGCAACCAGGATTTATGTTTGCGGAACTCCTTTTATCCAGAAAAAAAGCCCTGCACAACTCAAAGCATCACCACAGCCAAGTGACAGGCAGAAGCATATTGTGCACATCCAGGCATCCCCATGCCATGCAGGGCTTCCCTGGGTTGGAGCAGCAAGGGTGTCTGTCTGACAGTGCGTGCAGCAGCACTACACAACTTTCTGGGCAAGAGGGAGGGCAGGGGACCCTTGGTGGTACCATAGCTTCCCTGGATGGGAGCCAGAACATTAGCACATCTGAGGTAGGGCTTGTGTCTCCACATGGCTCAAGTTGTTGCCACGGCCTCCAGAAGGGGATCTTGCCATTTTCTCACTCTTTTCCTCCTTCAAAGCCTTCAGTGGGGCTTGTGAAAGCAAAAGTGCTCTGCAAAGTCTTACTTATGAGTGTTTTTTTGCACCAGCAGCAAGGTGTTGTCATAGGATTGGTCACTGACTTACTGTACTTGATTTCCATCACAGATTCCTCAGAAGCAATTAAAAAAGAAAAGAAAGAAATATCACCATCCTATGAATATTTTTATGTCAGAATCCATCACTGCCACATATGAAGCTCATATAGGATCCTTGTTTTCTTCACACACAACAATTTCATGTTGATTTCACTGGGATCTGCATTTGCATTCAGGTTGCACGGTCAGGCTGTTAATTATGCAAACTCACCTGGTCTTCCTGAGCTCAGCACAAATTCAAATGGACATGCCCTCATGCAAGTAAGTCCTGCATTGCCCTGCCACAGATTTTAAAATACCAGTTTCCCCAGTGGAAACAGTATTTGGTGTTTCTAGAACACCCTGATGATGTGTGGCTCCTCCTACTTTCTTCTCAGTCCTTAAGTGATATTTAGTTTCAGGCCTGTCTCTGCATCTGTGCTTCTCCTTCAGCTTGATACCTTGTGGTGCTGGGCTTTTGACTATGTTAATGACCTGATCCAAGTTTAAATAACAAAAAAAGGCAGGTTGGTTTTACAGTGCAAACAATTTTACCCATAGATAATGCAGGGATGGAAAAAAGCAAAAGAGAGGTTAAAAATGACAGACTGAAATTTGCTACCACAGTACTAAATTGCCGTAGGAACCTAAATTAAACTGCTTGTCAGCCACACCAGTGCAGATAGGAGAATTAGGCATTGTTTCTGTTTCAAATCAAGTGGGTGTATAGTCCAGGGGTGCCAGTTTAGCTCATATAAAGGAGAAACCTTCATTATAAATCTGAGAGGCCCATTTAATGAGCTGTTTTAATCTGACGTAGTTGAACTGATTGTGGTGGCTTCGGCACAGGCACTGCTGTGCTGTGTGGAGGTGAGATCTGCTGTGTGCTGTTCCCCCAGCAGAACCCATGTGCCCCTGGTGCCGATGCTGTGTGTGGGTGTCACAAGCACACCTGGCTGCTGGGTTCTCACTTGCCCTATTTGGCTTGGTATTTTTCTCTGCTCCTTGCACTCTCCACATTTTCTTCAGCTGGTGAGGTCAGGCTAACAGCTTTGGCTGGGGGATCTTTTGGCTGTGGGCAGCTTTTGTTTCCTGAAATGCAGCAGCTCTAAATTACTGCCAGCCTGAATATTTTTGTGGGTTTTCCCTCCTATGATGTTCATGGTAGTGTTTTCCTGAGCTACTCTGTCTTTCTGCTGTAAACACACTGCTTCCTTCTTTCCCCAAACACCTTTTAACTCCAACGAGGTTAAAGCCTGGTATTCATATTCTTAAGTCTGTCAGGCTGCTGCAAGCAGAGCAATAGAAAAAGAAATTTTAGTGCTATCCTAGACTTTCTGTGTGACTTCAGAATGGTTATTGTAATGGCAGAGTTGATCAAATACAGTAGAAATGTTGTTTTAAAATATTTATTGTTATTCCAACTGATGACTACTCAACAACAACTCATACTTTATTTACTTATTTGTTTGCTATTTGAACATCTACCCAAAGAGACTTTTCTTACACAAATACTAGGGGAATGGATGTTCTTTGTACCAGTGCCCTTGTTCAGCTTCAAGGAAAGTATTTGAGAAAAGACAAAAAATGCATGTTTCTCATTGCTTTCCAACAGCTCCTCTTCATCAATTATTGCTATTACTCCTCTTGCTACAGAGTCAGAGGTCTTGGATTAGGTACAATTACAGTGTGACCTGGGTAAGAGCTGTTCTGGCTTACTGAGTCAGGTGATCTAACTCTGTAGGTCAACAGCAGGATCTACAAGGCGTTATCCAAACCCTATAGGAACGAGGATCTGCTGTGAAGGTCTCCCAGGTGAGAACTCTCCTGCTTTTACAGGTTCCAGCATCAGACCAGTAAAGAGACTTGATATCATTTGGTGACAGGAATACTTGGTACAGAAAGAAGAGCATGTAAAAGCCATCACAGATTCAAAGGTTAAAATCAAGTTGATAAGTCTCAGTGGGGAAAAAAAATGTAAGCAGTGCTGGGGGTAAAAGAGGCTTGGAGGAGGAGGGGAGTTGACATATTGAGACAGAAGGTTAGTAGATGGAAGTACACTCAGAAGGTGATAGGAGACTTTCTAGTGGGATAGAAATATTTTTCACTTGGGGGTTGAAGATTCAGATAGCTGCTGAAATCTGCAGGATGTTCACTGGTTGTTGTCCCACTTTCTGGTGGTAAATTTATGCCCCCCCAAATATTTGTCTTCCTTTTTTGTCACAGTCTCTGCTACATTCAGATGGAGAGGGAGGATAGACTTCTTAATGTTTTTCTCCTCTGTCACCTCTCCTTTTCACTACAAATATCTGTCCAGGTCAAAGCATCCTAAGATGCACATCTCTCTTCCCCCCTGGATATGGGACAGGCATTTCGGTCTTTGTGCTCTGGGCTGCCAGAGTAGTAATATTTTTTTTCCAGAGTGCTAAATTCTTGCCAGAACTATTTAAAACAAACAAACAATTTCTTTTTGCCAAGCTCTTATTGTATAACACAGGCTCAGTGGCAACTTTTTAATGACAAATATTTCCTGAGGTTTCTGTTCATGCTTGGACACAGCAATTGCTTTCAGAAGCCACATTATGCACACATTGGACCAAGCGTAACAGCACCTGCTGCTGCTCCTGCTGCTACTAAAGAGAGAGCAACTAATCTCTTTAATTATTGGAAAAAAATTAAAGCTTTGATTTTTCTTATTGCAGAAACATAGATATTTTTCCCCCCTGTAGGCTGGAAAGAAAATATTTTTTGCCTTCCTGTTCTGCTGCATGAGTGAGGGGCTTAAACCATTGGGTGGATGGCCTTCACTGGCAGCACCCAAAGGAGGAGTAGGGCTGTATGGACACCCACCACTCCATTATCTATGGGACGATTGGCACCCATGGGTTTTATCCCACAATGTCAGCACTACATGCAAGGCAGAGGGGCCAGTTTGCTCCCTGGAACTGTGGTAGAGGTGAATTCCCATGGGCAGCAAAGGGGACAGGCTGATGGCAGGGTTAGGCTCTCTCTAGGAGCAAGGCAAATGCAAATGGCAGTGGGATTGCAGGCCTGTTGCATGTTCTGGGTGTATCTGCATGTTCTGGGTGTGCTTATCTGCAGGCATGCTGCATGTTTTGGGTGTGCTGGGGAACCACAGGACCACTGGCACATCGGCTATCTCCAGTGGAGAGGTGGGCTTGTCATGCATACAGCACATCTGCTTCTTTTGCCTGGGAGGAAGAGGTGGGGAATCCAAAGTAGAAAATAATCACTGGGAAGCTGTTTTCTTGATAAGGGTTTTGTAGGTTGTTTTTAGGAAGCCTTTCCTGGCCACATGCTGCAAAGTCACACTCTGAGGGGCACCGGGAGTTAGAGGAGCTCTTAAAGGACTGGGGAGGGTCTGTTAGCAATTGTTCCCCACACTCAAAGCTGGACCAGACTGGGCTGTACTGGTATTCTCTCAAATACTACCAACATTTCATTAGTCTCCTTGTCTCAATTCCCCTCCCAGTCCATTTTTCTCCGCTTCCAGACCCTTATCTCCTTGTCAATGTTAAAGCAAGAGGAGTGGAAAAGAGCATGGAAAAGAGCAAAAAAGATCCTTTCCCTTCTTTCAGCTTCCCGCTGCCCTCCCTGCTGATCCCCTTCCCACAAAGGAGCTGCAAGTATTCCTCTGCACCACAAAAAGGACCTGCCAATGGGTCTAGGACAGAAAGAGTTAAACTCAGACGAGCACTAGCTCCAACACAGTTAATCCATATAAAGCTCATGGATTTCTCTGCAGTGATCTTTGTGGTTGTCATTTGCATTTTTTTCCTTTTGTGAAATCTTTTCTTCTTTCCTTTTACACTCGTATGCATGCAGAAATTAGCATATTGTACCGAGAGTGGGAGATGTAAGAAGCCGACCCCCTGCTGTTCAGCGGATTGTGCAATCTGCAGGCGGCATCAATTTTTCAGCAGTTTTCTCATTTCTCATTACAGTCAGGGCACCGCACAGCTCTCGATTCAACACAATCCCTAGTGGTCCTACAGACAAGCATATGGGCTGTCGAATAGCCACACTGCTACTTTCATAGCATTAATATCCTTGTTTATGCTTCCACCGTAATTAATCCTAGTATTAATATAGTTTGGGCTTAGCTTTACTAATTATGTATGGGCTAGCAGAATAATTATGTCAGCAGACTCCGGCGCTGATACTTGACAGCAGTTTGCTAACCTTAGGAGCTGCACATAAACACTTTGGCCAATCCTGCCTTGGAAACAAGGAAGGCAAAGAGACGAGGAGGAGGCTGTATATGGTGACTCGACGTCTGATACCTATAAATACTGTTTTTAAAATAAGGAAATTTCACAAGCACAATAAAGTTGTCCTCAGGTATCAAACTCTGTGGTTGTCATAGTGATGTGTGCATTATTAAGAGGGTGTTGTTCACTCTGGCATCTAAGCTTATAATGAGGACAGCTCATTATCGGCCCAAGGAGAGTTCCCTTCCCCACTGACCACATTGCAGCTTGACAGTGCTTGGGGCTGAGGGGAACTTTTTTCCCTGTGTTTTTTCCCTGCCCTCCATCCCACTCCACTCCGGATAACCTCAGCAAGCGTTTGGAACAGCATACTGCTGTGCAGGGCTAATGACTGGCTAGTGCTAGGAAAGCCATTTCCCAGTTTTCCTCTGGTTTTGAGCATGCCTGTGACTTCAATGGGTACGAAAAATTATGCTTTGGCCACTTTAGACTCTTTAGCTGTCCCTGGCCTGCACATTCATTAACATTGCAGATTGGGGAGTTTAAAACAAGCCATTAGTTTGCTTTTATTTCTGCACCTGTTTCTGCTGCCTGACTGTTCCCAGCAAATATCCTTTGCAGGGTCAATGATGCCCCTTTGCGCCAGGCACATGGCTTAATGGAACTTCCTTTGCTTATCATTAACCACTTTGCATTTTTATAGAGCACTATTAACTGGGATGCAGACTTGCTTTTAATTCCCTTCTGAGGTTGGTACACAGCGGTCACATCCCTCCCCCACTCCTCAAACAATCCAATTATCACAGTTTGTCACACAGACGTGGATGACCCACACACCACCTGCTCCGTTGGCGAGCCCGATCCTCCGGGATGGCAGCCCAGCATGGCAGTTTGAGTTTTGCCTCAAAGGGGCCCTTTAAATGGCTTTAAATATAATATATCTGCTTTTGTTGGCAAAACTAAAACCAGAACCCAAAATCAGCTGTGAAATTACATTATTTGAAGGTATGAAAGGGATGTGAGAGTCACTTTGAAGAATTTCATTTTTCCCTCTCTCCCTCTCTCCCCCCCCGCCCCCTTTTTTTTTTTTTTTGGAATAGATTTATGTCTAAACAGGCAACTTGTGTATTGTTCAGCCCCATTAGGCAATCCTGGCAATATAAGGATATGATCATCTGGAAAGTTTGAAAAGTGAAAGTTAGTGAGGATGCTGCTGTTGGCTTCCTATACAAGTATGTATGTAAGTGTGAGGTCAGAATTAAGGATGTGATTAAATGTCATCAACTTCAAGTAGATTTATCATGTGCTGATGTATTTTCCTGAAATGTCTCCCAAATCTTAACCTGAAGATATGGGTGGAAATATTCCCCATGTCTCCAGTTCATTTTGGAGCAGACCCATTAAATTCCTCAGGTCAGACTTTCCTTTGCTCAGCCCTCCCTGTGTGATTTCAGTGCCTTTCTGACAGCATCTGGTTTTTGGCCTGTGACAGCCCAGGGACATCTAGCTCTTGCTCAGAAGTTGCTGTACTATCGTAGAGCACAGTACCTTGGGTCCAGTACCTGTACTTTTATATTAAAGGGCCACTTACTAAAACACAGAACCAGTCCTAACACCAGAAACTTTATCCCATATCTGCAGAGATTGTAACTGGAGAGGCCAGAGCTGTGTGGTCTCTTTGTCCCTGAACCCTGAAATTTTCTTTGCCCAGCAGCAGGGTTTCAGGAAGGGTAGAACCTGGCCTGAGTGGCCAGTGTGTGGCCTCATGAGCAGAGGTGCTGAATCCATGGCCTGGGTGATCCTCCTATAGCTAGCCAAGGGTGAGCTGTGAGTTGTCCAAAGAAGAGGCAATCCCTCTAAATTCTCCACAAAACATTTGTGAGAGATATCTTCTAACAGAGATTTTCGCATGTTTACAATTGCACCAAGGGTTTTTCACAGCTTCCTTCCAGTTTGATTTTATTTTTTATTGTGGCCATTACATTTCAACTGAAAGTAATGAGGTCTCTCCAGTAAGAGTTTCTTGCTGCATATTCTCTTTGTCACACAAAAATCAAAGGGAATTTCACACGTGAATAAAATAGGAGGCCCTCAATAGCTAGAAGGTCCTGAATTACTCCATCAGTCTACAGGAGAAATCCTCCTGCCCTGAAGCAATCATCTCCAAGGAAAAACTCTCTGTGTTTTTAGACTCTGGAGGGAATTTGGATACACTGTGGAACTGAATCAAAGTGTTTACTTTTTCACCAAATCCCAGATTTCCACATCTTGAGATGCAGATCATCTGAAATTTATGTCTTGTTTAAATGCTAGACATTCCTCTTAGTTCTGTATCATTTGAAGGCCGAGAGTCAGTAGCAGGGACAAAGTCAGCCAAATGTTTCAAGTATGTGTGACTAGTAAATGGATTGCCATTTTGTCTTGTATTTCAAAAGGCTTTTTCTACTGGGAAATTAGCCTCTACTCATGGCATTGGGATAATCTGCTTATAGTCCAGTTCATCAATATCTTAAGTACCCACGTGCTTTTTGTATAGAACAAAGTAATTGATATGTACATGCTGGTTGTTAACCATCTCAAGTAAATTTCCTAGCAGAATGTGGGTGAGTTTTAGACAGATGTGCAGACTTTATTAGCACAGACTAAAGATGCCTACCAGTAGTTAACATTTTCCAGATACCAGAAGCTTGTTAGACCCTCAGAATACAACTACATTTCTCTCTATGCTCAGGACCTTGCAGGCTGACCCAAGATGCTGTAGGGGAAGAGAAAGGCCTGGAGGACCACGGACATCAACATGAGACTGGATGCTCAGCAAAGGTCCACTGGCAGAATGGAGAGGTAACAAATTGACAGGGTAAGTAGAAGTACCTTTTGCTTGGCTCATTTTTGATCATCTACTTCAGACTTCAGCCTATAAACTTGGTGTTTTTGGATTCCCTGAAGTGGTGGAACATAGTCCTCAGTTTCATGTTCCAGTACTCAGTGACAGCAGAAAGGGCTCATGGAGCTACAGTCAGCGATTGCTGTGGCAGCCCTGGATGTATATGGTTTTAGCAAAATTCAACATAGAAGTGGGGATGAGGGATATACTGGTGCCTAAAATACAGCCTGAGACCCAGAGAATGCCTAAACTGTTTACAAGCAGAAGCTGTGAGGGCATGTAAGGGAAAGATCTTTTTACACAAACTTGCTTCTGTTCTTTCTAAACATCTGCTTGACCACTGTCAGAGAGAGGCTACTGGGCTAAACAAACCCTTGTCTTGATGGAATATGGCCTTTCTTAATCTGTTGCATATCCAGGTCTTCTGGCTCTGTGGCATTCCCTCTATTGCAGGTAGCACTGCAGACACCTGGGCAGAGATCAGGGCCCTTTATCTCCATCTCTTGTGAGTCAAGACAATGGAAAATCACTTTCATCCTGCATGGGGGCAGAAATACTAATGCAGAGGGCAGTCAAGAATTGTCCTCTTGCTCTGGGGTCTTGAAAAGGCAATCTTAGCAGATTGGGGCAGGTATTAGTTTGCCATCTCTGCCCTGAGTTACTACAAGGGAGACACATTGGACAAGAAACACAAATAAAGCACAGGATTTTTTTATTAGTGTGTGAACACTGACACTGGTACTCGTGGTGTAGAGTTTGCAGTTTTAGGTTATTTGCTGCATGTATATTCACCAGATGTAAATATCGGACAGCAATTACACTTAGTGTTACTAGTGCTGGAAACCAGAGTCGTATCTCCTTTATGAGTTCACAAAAGGACCCTTTCAACTTTAAAATGCCAAGGTAGCAAGCCAGTTATACCAATGTGTTATTTTAAGCATGTGCTTTCATCCAGGGCCAGTCCTCTAGACACACGTCAAGCTGAGCAAGCAGGGGAGTCCTTTGTTCAACCAGACCTAGGTGTGTTTTCCAATTGCTCTTAGAATTAAAAACACTGGAGTTATTTTAATATTTTTGAGTCTTGTCTTTGTAAGGAAGGCATACTCTGATAAAGTATTGGTTCATTTAAGCCAGTTGGAGGAGGAAAATTACAGTTTTGGAGCAGCTTCTGTTTTTTTGCCATTTGTTTTTATTCTTGCCATCCAACATGGTGATGGTGGTGGATGAGGACGTGCCCAGGTGAAGTGCCAAAGGCCAGCTGGCTTATTGGGTTATTGGCTTCTGTCCAGAGCTGCGTGGGTAACTGTAGCTCTTGTTCTATGTCTGAGATGTTTTGGTTTTTCTGAATTTTTTTTTCCCAGGGAAGTTCTGTAAACATGAGGAATGTTTTTGTAACTGTACCAATGTTATTCATTCCTTCTGACAGGAGGGACTTCTTCTTGATGTACCTCTCGTTTGACCAATGTCATCGAAGAGGTTTGCCTTTGTTTCACCAATCAAACTGGTCTGTGTAAAATAGTATATAAGGAAGACACATCTCTAAATAAACACTCACTTTATAGCCTTCTGAATCTCAGAGTCTGTGTTGTTGTGGTGTAAAACAGCGTCAGGTAACCCTGGTTTTCCTTCCGAAGGGCATGGCTGAAGGTAAGCAGTGTTGCTCCAAGCCTGATTTAGACAATATTGAATGTGCTCTCTTTTGAGAGACGCTGAACAGGTGAGCTCACACACTTGTTTTTATTCACCACTACATGCAATCTTTGTTGCACATGAGGACTTAATCTAGTCTGTGACAGCTCCCGAGTATTTTCTCTCTCATTTAACTTTTCTCATGGAAGGTAATTTGCCTTAAAGCATTTGGGCTTCCCCAAAGCAGAGAAATCACAAAAAGTGTCCCTACAGCAATTTCTGTTCTTAGGATCTACCCCCTTTCCTGGTGATGTCAGTAAGGGCAGCAAGGCCTAGGTACCACTTTGTCCTTTGGTCCATGTAACACTGAAGGCTCGGTGATGGTGCCCTGCTCCTGCACAAGCCCCAGGTGTGCCAGTGGTGAACTGAGAGATCTGGTCTTCACTATAAATAAAAGAGGTCAGGACAGAAGGACCAGGTCTCTGATGAATTGCATGCTAAAGCAGATCCACATTCTGCCAGTTGCGTGATTATACACTGGGACATGATTTTTTAATGGAGATGGAAAACAGACATTTTGACAGCACTGAATTTTGCTCAGGGCTATATCTATGTGCTACTCTTACTGAGGAGTCTTGGCCGAATTTGCTGCTGGATAGAGAAGACAAGACTCTGCTGAGGCATGATAGAGCTGAGTTTGATACTGAGGTGCAGCTGAAGACAAGTATTCCATGCTGTGTCCTGGGCAGAGAGAGGAGCCCTGTGAGATGCTAGATATGAAATCCTACTGCTGCCCTGTGCCTGTTTGTCTAGCAAGCATGCAGATTTAAAGAAAAATGTTTTGGTTCTCTGATCTTTAATTTCACATATTTTAAGCCTCCTTGTTGAACATACTCCTCATGAATAAACTGTTGTTGGGGCTTAACCTATTCTGAGATTTCAGAAAATCTTAAAGAATGTCTAACTTTAATGGGTATAGAATTGAATGGAAATATAGATAAATGAACAAACAGGAAAGAAAGGAAGAAAGGAAGAAAGGAAGAAAGGAAGAAAGGAAGAAAGGAAGAAAGGAAGAAAGGAAGAAAGAAAGAAGAGAAAGAGAGAAAGAAAGANGAAAGAAAGAAAGAAAGAAAGGAAGAAAGGAAGAAAGAAAGGAAGAAAGAAAGGAAGAAAGAAAGAAAGAAAGAAAGAAAGAAAGAAAGAAAGAAAGAAAGAAAGAAAGAAAGAAAATTGCCAAAAGGAGTAATCTGTAATTGCATTTCAACTCCTGTAATACAAGAGGAGAAAAACTTTTCAAAGTCCCTGGATGTGCATCTTGCCAGAAGGGATCACGTCAGAACAAGGTGACATTTTTTTCCCTTTGGTGATGTGTTACCAGGGCTTTGGGAAGCACTGGTGCTATAAGTATGGCAGCATTATCATGATATAATTATGGATGGAATTTCTTTCTCCTTTTAAAATGGTACTTTTTTTGAGATGCCTACACTGGTGCTGAGCCATCCCTCTGGAAGATTTCAGGGCAAGGCTGAGACTGTGTTGAAGGGGAGCTGTAGTCAGATACAGGTAAGCTTGGCTGAACTGCAGAAGGGTAAATGTATCAAGCATATTATTCCTTGGCCCATATTAGACAGGAAGTTAGATTAGGTGATTTGATAATCAAGCCTAAAACATCCACTGCTGAACTAATAGGACACAGCAAATGCCTAAGTTAATGCCAAGATATCAATTATGTGTTCCTCAGAGGACTTCAAGAAATATTGGAGAGAGATTTTAGTCTGGCAACCTAGATTTCACATACTCTGTGCATGTTTGGCACTCCCACTGAAGGTGTAGCATTTTTTCTTGTCTCCTGGCTGAGCCATGTTTAGCTATCTTGGTGGGCTATCAGCTTAACAGTATCCTACAAGGAATAAAATAGGGTCAAGTCCCTTGTGGCCTCTGGGATGAGACAAGGAATGGTTTGGCAGTATGATTGGGCACTTCCCTGTAAAAAGACTACTGTAAAATGGTGTTAGAGATGTATCTCACCACCTTCTGTTGGCAGTCCTGGTATTTCATAGATAGTCCCACCTAACTGACCTGATCTAAAAGATCCTGCCAGTAATGGTACTGAAGAATAGCACCCTTCACTTATCCATTGAGCTCACTGAATGCTGCCTACTTCACCTTGCCCAGCATAGCTGTGGTACCCTATAGAGCTGTGTGGGAAGCTTGTATTTCATGTGAGAGCTCATAGGAGCTCATATCAAGTCCATTTCTGTTACCTCCTAAGAAGTTCAAAAGGCCACTTCTGGGTGGTGACTAATGGTTATCTGCCAGGTGTGATAGCTGGACCTGGCTGACTCTATCTCTTGCCCCAAAACTGACTTTACCACCTAATTCTCTCCATCGCTGAGCAGCCAAAGACTGAAAATTAATTTAAGTCTTTTCTGTCTCTGCAGGACCCAAAATGAAGGTGCAGAAGGCAAAGCTCTCTCCTGCTACTATTGTGTGCAGCAGCCTGTTTAGGCCCTATTTGTGAAAGAATGTTTCTTTGGAGTCTTTTTAGGAAAAGTCAAGTATGATGAAAGGGTGTGGAAAAAAAAAAAGGATGGAATCAAGCTGCTTGCAATGAGAGGGGGAAGAATTCTGAGAAACACAGCAATTTAGACATTAAAGTCTTCTTTCTCCATGAGAGAAAACCCCATCCATTAAAACAGTCATAAAACCCTTTAAATCAGGCTCAGGTACCTTTTAGGAAGATGATTGCCAGTTCAGGATCTGCTCAGTATGGAGAAGTACAAATGTATCAGTTTTAATCATGATAAATAACTTCTCTTTTATCAAATCATCTCTGCTGGAAATAGTTTTGCTCTGTGCAGTAATGATAATTTGCGCACTTATCATTCGGTACCTTCCCAAGACAAGCAGCCAGCCATGGGATGTAATTTAATGACTTATCAGCCACAGTTTCATCCAGCCCTTTCCAGCCAGAAAGGCATTTCACACTATTTAAGTGACTTCACCATATATTGCCATCAATTTAAGATTTTACCAGACTCCAGTCATTAAAATTTTCCACTCAGCACTTCACGTTATGACCTGGGGATGTAGCTGCTGAATGGCAGGCCTATGGAATTATCTGCGCTGTGCAGGTGATGGGATAATTACCAAAAGAATGCAAATCACTGACTGGCTATCAAAGGACACAATCATGATTAGCTGTATGTGTCATGTACAGAGGCTGGAGAGGCATGGGGGGAAAGAAAAAAGGGGTATTTGTGGCATTCTCATGCCCTTCCTTGTGTGTTTTCCAATGGAGGTGTCTCTCCGCAGTTGTGTCTGTTGAGCTCTCAGAGGGTGGGATCTGGCACCGAAGTCAGTGGGTGCCATCATCTCCAGTGCAGCAGAGAGGCAAGGAATGCTGGAGAGATCCCACTGTTCACTCCCCTACAACCCTTTGTGTTAGGTGCAGGTCTGGAAGCGCCCTGGCTTCAAGGTCAGAGTGTGCAAAGGCATTATTGAAGTCTTGTTGAAGTCAGGCATGCAGGAGTTGTGTTCAGGAGTGGTTACTCATTTTGGTCCTAGTGAAGAACTGGCTGGTGGTGGACACAGGAGACCACTTCTCTGTGTTTAAGGTGCAGTGCTATGAGTGAGTTTGGGATCCCCCATCTGCTGAAAACACCTGCTTGGTGGTGTGTAATTTCTTTTTAGATGACAGGTTCAAATGAAAAGAGGTTAGAGGGACTTACCCATCTGAAGAAGTTTTTCCCCATCCCAAATTTCTACAACAGTGACCCTAGTCTTCCATTATAGTCAGGATACACACAACTAACATAGTCTTGGGTCTTCCCCTTCTTGTTCTCAACCATAAACTGTGTTGTTCTTCCCCTTTTTATAAATGGAGATGGGATGAGCAGCTTAGCAACAGACTTTTGCATTGCAATGTGAATAGTGAGAGTCCTATTTGCTCACATTGGGATAGATTTTATGAGACTGGCGGCTATCCCTGGCCTTCGTAGCAGCCTTTCTCTGACAGTTCTACCAGCACTTACTGGTCCTGCTATTACTATCTGAAAAAGAAGCACAAGTATGGTGTTTTCTGGCCTCCTGACAGACAAAATCAGGCCCTGTGCTCCCCAGCTGGCTATTGGAGCTGCAGCAAATTTCCCCAAAGCCTGCTAAAGCGTCATTGCAGCATCCTCAAATTCCTGACTGCACCCATTACTCCTCCTGGGAAGCACACTGCTCATGGCTGCTTCTTTGCTCTTCCTTCCCACTGACATCTCTGTTTGGATGGGGAGACTGGAGAAATAGTGACAGACTTCATAATTATCAGCACAGTGGATGACCTAACATGAGCTTTTTCTCCTCTTATCGCTGCCTCAAAGCTGACAAGAATCTGAAGTGTCTGCCCATTTGGCAAACCTGGCTGAGCCTGACCAGCCAATCCAGAAGTTGTTTGGGGAATTGGTCTGCAAATCTCATTTCCTCAGGAAACCATCCTTTATTTAAAACTTTGCGTCATTTGAACAGAAATCTGTCCTCTCCTTTGGCTACTTCTTGCTTTTAAAAGGTCCTTTGGACTGGAAGAAAAAGCATATAGTACCACCCATATAGTTTAACATCTGTTTAAAACACCCCAAAACTTGAAAAAATCGTCTGCTTCTACCAGTCTTGCTGCTCTCAACTGGGGATGTCAACATGAGACATCCAGGACAGGACCCAGAAGTCAAAGAGCCAGACAAGCCTTTTACCGTCTATGTTGTCATAAAAGGAGAGAGAAGGGATAGAAAAAAGGCAGAGGGGATAGAATAGGATGGAGAGAAAAAATACTCATATTAAGATAAATTCTAGATGTATGTTTTCCAGTCATTTTCCATGCTGAGGTGGCTTCTGAGCAGATCATTGTGCATGCTAACTCAGCCAGACCTACTATACCAAAAGCTCACCGTGCAGCACGATTTAATTACAAAAAGACATTGTAGAATTCCCGAGCCTCCCACCACCTCTGTGGTGTGGGAAGTTGTGCAAAACTGGGGGCTGAAATGTCTGCTGTCACACAGCACCCACATCCCTGGAGTCCACAGAACCTTTTTTAATCATCGCATAATTTTCTCCACTGTGCACCTCATGTCTCCTAAGGCTTTGTTGCCTCATGCATAGGCAGTGCCTGGTGTTTTTATGGTGGGGTACAAGCCGTAGGAATCAGGAAGGGGATGAGTTGAGAGGGCTGGGCATGTTCCAGCTGTTTGCCCCTGGCACCACATTAATGTGCTGATTTGGGGACCATTTGGCTGTGTGCTGCTGTTTCCTTCTGCAGTGGCATTTACTGCTGGAAGATGTGTGGGCCAAAGCACAATCTCACATTGTTCTGACAGAACCTTTTAATTTTTTTTGCCAGCTAACAAAGTGACCTTGCCATTGAGTTGGTAAAATGCCACTCCACTGTTTGAGAAAGGAGGAAAATTCCCATTACCAACCGTAATGAATTTTTTCCTGATTTTACACCTGTGTAAACATGAGGACAAAGAGGCCAGGCTTGGCATGACAGAGGCAGGAGAAGATTTATAGCTGAGAGAAAACTTTAAAAAGATGGTGTTGAGAATAGTATTCTGCCTCTGCCTTTGCAGCCAGGATCATTATCGCTTATTGCCATAACTTTGGGCTAGGCTGCTTGTATCTGTGTAGCTGTTTACCTTCCTACAGGTGCTATACAGAATCAGCATTAAAGTCTGCTTGCATAAGGTATTAGGGAGGGAACATTTACTTGAAAAACAAACCCCAGGTTCTCAAAATGCATAAATATGCTGTTATGTCATATTATTAAAATACAGAGATTGGGCAGTGGGTATTTTTGAGCCAGAATCCAGATTTTCAAATGCTTTTTTGCTTAAGAAGGGGGATAGGCTTTAAGAAGATGTCCCTTCTTGCTTGGTTGGTAACATCAGGGCAGGTCTACACCAATACCAGGTGTTTGGCATCATGGGCAGGTCTACACCAATACCAGGTGTTTGGCATCATGCAGGGAGCTGCTTAAGGATAGAGTTTCTGTTTTGCAGAAGACAGTGGAGGTTTTGAAGTCTGATGTCTTCTGAAAACATGTCTGGGTTGTTCTTCAGTGAGGTACAAAGACCTGAGGATGTCACTGGAATCCCTGCAAGAAGTTCTTTACTCAGCCCAGATTCTCCTCTCTGGGTTGCAACTTTGGAGGCTCTCCCCATGCTTTTTCTCCACTCAGGTAAGTGAGGATATTTTTGCCAGGCTCTCAGTCCTGGGCTGTATTTTGGATTTCTGGAGTGGATTTCTGCTGACTACACTGCAGTGTTTATCTTCAGTATTTAAGACTTTGCTGGAGGGTGCATATTTTTTCCCAGAAGTCCTGGCGAAGCCATTTTCTTGTATCTGTCAGCCTCTTGGGAGTGTGGTTAGGATACACATACTGCTCTGTTTCTGAGTGAGCACAGCACAGGATGCATCCTTCTACCTTCTCTGGCTTTAGTGTCCACTGAACACATTTGAACACACAATGGATGAGAGACCCTGCCCTGGCAGCCAGCAGCACTCATCCACACAGGCTGGGATAACTCAGCAGAGCATTTCACTTCCTGACAAAGCCACTTGGCTTCACCTTGTTTCTTCAAGGAGGGCTCTGATTTCTGATGCAACACCATAAATCATCATGGCCAGGAAATACCCTTTTGAATCCCACAGTATCATTTTAAAGCTCTGGACTGTATGTGGCCTTTTGGCAAATACCAACTGTATGCTTAGAAATTGAAGGGCATTTTTCCTCCTGAAAGTGGTCTGGAAAGGAGCAGATTGTCCTTGGACTGTTTGCAGAAGCTGGAGTTCAGCAGCTGTCATTTGTTTGCCTTCTCCCAGCCTCCCAGACTAATGATATCCTGGAAGGCAGGAGGGGGATGTGGTTTGGGGGGGCTGGGGCAAGTGGAACAAGGTTTTGAAATTCCTAGCACTTTAATACTTTCACATCAAAAATATCTCTCTTCTCTCATCTCTTGAATATATTGTGCTTATTTATTATTTTCTTTGACCAGAGGCCAACAAACAGCAAGCAACACACATGTATATTTTGCCGAACAAAATTAAGAAGTGGTTTCTGGTAATAAGACTTGAAGAATTATTAAGGTGTCTGTGTTCAGTCTGCATGATAGAATGGGGGGAATCAATGCTGCAATTGCTGCTCATAAACAATCCAAAACCCACAAAACTTCCACTCTTTAAAAAGGAAGGTGAAAAGGATTCTGAGCAATTTTAAATTTGGTAAACATCTCTGAAGATCTGAAACAAATTACTACAGGAAGCTCAGAATGGAACAAACTGTGGTTCATTACTGAGAGATTTTTGTAAAAGACTGAAATGCAATGAACTTTTGCTCCTGAATGTGTTAAAAGATTAAGAACTCTTATCATATGTTACTTGAAGACAATGGAGCTTTTGACTTGGTCAAACAAGGGTCAGGCCTAAATAAAGGACTTAGGTTTTCAGCAAAGCAGATGTAATGTCCTGCAAATTGTGGGCAAAACACCTCTGTCTAATCAAGCAGATCCTGTTGTCCTGGCAAGAAGCCAAAGCTCATTTCTTCAGGGAATGCCTCTTTATTGCCTTAGGAGAGCAGTCTCCAACTGCAGCTGCCCAGGAGAATATCCGATTGCAGAAGGCATGAAAGTCAGTATCTACTGCAACCGTCCCACCACAGTGAATCCACATTCTATTTCTACCTAATTCGTCTGCTGCACACCCTTTCATACCAGTGAAGGGGGCTACAGAATTTACCCTTGCACAGAGTACAGCACCACAAGAAGCTCAGAGAATCTGGGCAGGGAATAACCTAGTTGCCTGCCTTTTCCAAAAAGGAGCAAATTCCTTTTCTCTGATATTCCATGCTGGACCCGGATGGTAGTGGGCTATTAATAGCAGATCACTCCAGGAGACTGTATGAGGAGGTTGATAGGTATAGCACACAGGTTTGCATGTTGAGGGATGCAACAGTTGGTTCCCATCATCTGTGTCTCTCTTTCTGCTCTCACAAGATTTGTCCTCATGAATCTATACACTTGGAACAGTCTGTACCAGCATTTTCAGTCACTTTGGGGCTTCAACCCCAAGTTGTGCAAAACTGCAGACATGATCAGTGCAAATCTGTCGTTAGCTATTTGTTAAACCAGGAAAAGAAAAAGCAAGATATGTCACCATCCTGAGATCTAGCCTAGTACCTGAGTTGGTCCTGAAGGCTTGCCTCTACATCAGAGAATCTAACTTAATTTAGTTGTTGTTAGTATCTTATGCCAAGGATAATAAGCCAAAGGGCTCCACACCCAGCAGTGATTTTGTAGAGTGGTGTAATGAATGTGGATCAAGTTTTCAGAAACAGATTTTATTGTGCTTATCCCTTTTCTAGTAATATCTAGATTAACAGTAGAGGTGACAGGCCATACAATACATAAAAGGCAAATTCTACATCACCATAGTCTCAGCAAAATGAAATTCCTCTGTATAAAGGTAGAGTAGCATAGACGTGTATTAGAAGTGAATATATCTTTCTGACAGTTAAAAACCAAAGCCCTCCCTCACCTCTGTTTTAGTAGCAGTGGCTCTGAAAAAGGCATTAGTTTTACTGGTGTCCTTAAGGCTAAAAGGAGAGCACATGTTACTCTTTGGTCTTTCAAATAAAATGAACTTTATTGCAAAATGTTTGTTCTTTCATTGTCTTGCCAGTTGGGTGGCTTCAAGAGTTTGCATAATACATGGACAGCATTGTACAGCAATTGTTCCCCACCCTCAAAAATTCACAGGTTATGAATTCGTAGATTTTTTATGCAGCTGACTGTGGCTATGAGTGTCTCCATAGCTAGGAAAGACTGAAACCAGTGCAGACTGCATGTGTACAGCTTCATTGAATCCAGATTCCATATTTATCCTTAGCCTGAGTTAGCGAAAAATACATCAACCTCAAGTCTACTACAAAGGGTACCTCAGGGTGGCAGGGTGTTAAGCCCAGATTTATGCTGGGTACCCTTAAATAAAGGGAAATCTTTCTAACTGAGAAATCTAAATTCGTGGTTCAGGAATATCACCAGAGCTACAATACCTACAGCCAGTGCAAGTAAGACCACTCCAGAGGGCAACGAGATAGGGATGCATCACCCTACAGGACCTCTTTATCTGTCTAGGGAGAAGTAAGATTGAGTTCTGAGGTGACCCGTCAGTAAAGCAGAGTACAGGTAATGTGTTGAGTTGACATGCACCAAGGCCTGTGTGTCTGAAAGTGTTCGGGTCCTGCCAGAGAGAACTATGGAGGTATTGAAGTGTCAGAATAGCTGCTGTTGTATTCCTAGGGCTGCTGAGACCTAGGCAGAAGAATGACCTCACAGCTGGAGGTGGGAAGGAAAAAGGGAAAACAGTGAGATAAAGACAGAGGAGTAATTAGGAATAAAAAATGTGAGTAAAGGAAGGAGAAAATGCAAGGAAAGCTAGAACAAAGAAGCTGAAAAGGACTCAACACCATGGTAAGAGCACTTTATAGTGGTGTATATATGTACAAACCTGCTCTGAGCAGTGTGTTTGTTCTTCTCTCAGCAGAATGCACGGGTGCTTCAGTTCCTCACCACTGAGCATCTCTAATGAATGCTCTTTTGTAGCCTCCTGAACACCTCCCATGGCTAATGCAGGGTACGCTAACATATTTGTAAAGGTTTGCTTAGCAATGAATAGATCTGCACTAACTTCAAAATACATCAGTGGCATGTAGCCTCAGGACCCCCTGTATCTTAAACACATCCCTGGTGGCAAGCCAGATTTAACTGCACACAAAGCGATGCTGCTTTCCTTCTTCAGGGCACCTCCTCCTCGATCAGCCAGAGGAGCTGCAGCCATCCACAGCACATTGCCCTGCTGTGAGCCCACAGGGAACAGAGGTGTTCTCTTCACAGGGGGAGTTGTCCCCACGCACCACACTGTGGGCCCAGGCGTCAGCTTCAGCACTGAGAAGGTTTATATCTGCCTGCTCTTCTTTTAAAAGAATGTCACTCTCAGAAAGAATTTCAGTGCCTGGGGGCAAAAGGCAAGGATTGTTTTGGTTGTTTTGAATTGAGTGTTGGCTCTTTGCACGTCAGGGTAACTCAGCTTAGGTTTCTCACTTGTGGGCTCTCTGCGTGCATGCTGGAGTCTTTCAGCAGACCTCCCTGGTAGCAGTGAAACAGTGGAGTGGGTTAGTGACAACTTTCAGAGTGTTTGAAACTTGACAAAGTATTTCTGTTCTGAAACAATGAAGTTATGCCTGCAGGGAGGTCTTGAAGGCCTGGCAGGTATTCTCGGTACAAAAATTGGACAGAAGTCTCAATCCTACATCTCATCCCACCATATAAACACAAGTGCTCCATGGAGGATTCCTTTAGGATAGATGCTGTGCATGAAAAAGTAGATTTTGCAGGGTGAGATTCACCTCTGCTGCTTCTGAGCACTGTGCATGAATGAGGTGGTAGAGGGAATGGCACTGGGGGAGCTGCGGCCTGTCCTAGTTGCTGCCTCTGGAGTATAGTTTGGAGCAACCCTATGTACCAACTCGAGCAAGGGGATATGGGAATCTCCTCTTCAGTTCCTTCATTTCTCTTGTGCTGAGATCTGAATCCCAGAGGTCTGAGGATTTGAAGAAACCATTGCCCATTTGCAGCTTCATAAATCCATAAGGTTACTGAACTTGGAAAAACTGCTGATGAGTATCTGTAAAAGGAGGTGGTGGCTTTAGAGTGAGGATTTGCTTAAGCAGAGTGGCTGAGAAAAACTTAATCTGAATTAACAAAATATGTGAATTGAAAGTGGATTATCAATGCCATATAAATGGATGAATTCCTTACATTCTTCTCTTCAGAATTAAAAAATTATCCTAATTTGTTTCAGTATAATTATGAAAGGGAATGTTATACAGGCCTTTAATGAGATATAACTTACTGACTGTAAAACTTAGTCTGGGTTAATTTTTTTGTGTCTCCCAATAGGGGTGAGATTGGAATACAGTCTTGGATTTTATTTTTTTTTTAAGTAGGAAGCTTGTATTGTCTTTACTGGGGATGTCAGTAACTGATTCTGGTAGTGTAAGAATCGTTTTTTATTATGATTGTACTATTTGTACATTAGGTTATGAGGTCTCTGAAAGAGCAATTAATTAATCCTCACCATGTCCCTGTGAGGTTGGTAAAGGCTCTGTAGCAACATCTCTGTACATTGCTGTGATATGTCTGTTTTTTAGCATGGAATACAACAAGGCAAAGCAGTACTATGAGATATGGCAGGGAAAATGAGAATCAAGTCTTATTGGACACATGGGAGGAATTAAGCAAGAAAAAATGTTACTGCCCATCTTAGAATTTGGTCAAGCCACTGTGAGAAAATATCAGGGGAGTTTTAGCAGTCAGGGTGTCTGCTTTATGTCTAACCAAATCCACACATGGGGGTGCCACACACACAGTGCACTGTGGTGAGGACCAGCTTAACAGCAGGGTGTAAATATTGTAAAAATAATTGTAAAGATGTAAAAATAATTTATCTCATTTCCGTCTGTTTGAAAAGAGTATTTAAATTACATTCCTTTAAATAAATTAAAATAAAGAGGGAAAAACTCCTCTGAAAAGATGACTGCTCTCTGAAGACTTATTCTCTGTTGTCATAGCTCGCTCCATTGGTGTTGCAGTGCAAAGTGGTACTCCTTGCAGTCCCTTCTCTGTACAAGCAGCTTCTTCTTTTCCTCAGAAGACAGTTTATTTTGTACCCAGTGCTAAATCTCATGTTTGTCTTACTTCTTTGAATGAGCACAAGCACTGTGCTTTTGTTCTTCTCATTTTCCAGTGCCTTTTTGCTGATCTTCTCTGCATGTATCTGAAAGGTCAGGAAAACAAATCAATATGGAAAAGGACCTCCTGCCCCTTTTAACCTAAACTGTAGGAGGTAGGGAAGGGAAATTGCCACTTATGTGAAAGGGAGCTTTAAATATACTTGAAAAAAGCACTGTGGGAGTGAGATTTTGGAAGGACAGGTGTTGACAAGACCATTCTCTGCAGTTCACAGGGTGCCTTTTTGAACTCATGGTCTCCTCCTCCACAGCAGTGTATACAAACAGATCCATAGAGCTGAAGCGTGTCCCAAGGAAGAGGCACTCTAACAGGGAATGGCCCTCTCGTTTCAGCATCACTGACCATGCAGGTCAGGCACAGGGACCTGGACTAAGACTCACCATGTAGTTTGAGGGCTACCAAATGCTGACTCTGTCTTCTACTGCCTGGGTTTTCTTCAGTACTTTCTGGTTATTGCTCTCTTATTTCCATTCCTCAAGGTGACCGGCTCCTTCTTCTGCACATAACTCCCCATGCACATTCCAGAGCATCAGAGAGAGCCTCCACATCTGCATAGCAACTAGATTCCTGCTGCACCATCACTGGTGCAGTGAGGCCTATAATTGAATTCTTGTCTAATCTCCAGCCTGAATACAACAGACAAATTTACTAATCATGGTCTCTGTTGCCGACTTGCAGCCTTAAACTTTCTGCTCAGTGTGTTCCATTAGAAGAGCACTCCTGGACTCTCTTTGGCAGTCAGTGGAAAGGAGGGAGCTCTCCCTTTACTTTCCAATGAAGAATACTTCTTGATTGCTCATATATGATTTTCATACAAATGTCTTATGATAGGTGCTAACAATTCAGGCCTTAATCTCTGAAATTATTTTAGTCTTTAAATACTGGTCTTTGAATTTAGCCTTAACTGATCTATCAGATGCAAGACCCTTGAACACCCTCCTAAGTTACCTTCTTTTCCCTCCAGCTCCATCCCAGGTGCTTTTTTTAAGAACAGCTGTTCACTTTCTGCTTATTTAGCTTGCTTATTTTGACAAGTACTGGTGTGGAAAAGTGGCTAATTGCTCTGCTTTCCTTCCAGCATCAAGATCAGGAAACAGAGAAGTAATGCAGAGAGCAAAGTAAGCCCCCCTTTTAAAGCATGGAATTGGAGTTTCCAAGTGCTGCCATCCAGTCTGGATAAACAGCAACATTTTGCACAGGTTTCAGTGGGGTTCTGCAGCCCACACTACCTGTCTGCTTCATTCATGGTCTCTTTTTTGTTACATTTGTCTTACCGAATCAGCAGTAGCAAACAAACCCTTCCTTTTTGCATTTATCTACACATATAACTCTCTTGCAGGGGAAAACAATAGTGCCCGTGTGTCTCAGAAAGCTCAGCATTTGTGCTGCTGAGGGCAGGATGGTGCTGTTCCTTCTGCAAGTTGGTAGTGTCAGTCACCAGAGCAGAGAGACAGAAGCAGGGGACAGAAACAGTGATGTAAATGCATTTTACCTCTTCCTGGTGTCATCTGTTGTGCTACTGAAACTGTTTCATTAAAAGCTTTTAAAGAGTATCTTTGCAGCAAAAGCCTTTTGCAAAAAAACAGCTGTTAGAAAAAGAACATCCTTTTGCAGATGATAAAAGCAGAAGCCCACATGGTAGATGCTTTTCAGTCTTCACTTTCCTTCCTTGTTTGTCTCCTGCACCAAGCCAGGACACTTTGGGCCCATTCTGGCTCTTCAACTGCCTGCACAATTCCAAAGGCAGAGCCAGGTTGAAGACAGATGATGCTGGTGTGTTGCACCTTCCATTTTGAAATGTCTCATGTGGGTAAGCTGCTGACATTTGCTGGAAGTTTGCTGTGCCTCTTGAGACACTGCTTCCACACTAAGATCAAACTCTAGACTGCAGAAGAAGAAACCAAGTGAGGACACCATCCAGGGTCTTGAGCTTGTTGGGTGAAATTTCTTACACTGAAATGCCCAGTGTTGTCAGAAAAGGGAGCCTAAGATTTATGCCCTCAGAAATGAAAACTGAAATTGGTCCATTAGACTGAGCAGAGAGACTGCAGATGCCTGCAGATATATACCTGCAATATACCTGCAGATGCCTTTACTCTAAATGAGAACATAGACACTTCACTAGGCAGAAGCAATAGACTTTGAGATAAGATGGGATAAGCCATGAATTTGGCTTCTTGCACAGGTCCAGGCAGCTCTTCTTTCAGGTCTCTGGAATGCTTCAAAAAGCTGACACTAAAGAATTATTAACATGAAGGCCCCTTACATTGTTGGATCACAGACACCTTCGTGAGCCCTCCCTATGGAGGGGGGCCAGGTTTTGATCCCAGTGGTATAAACCTGGAGTAGTGGATTTTAGTGAATTTCAGCAGGATTCCTCTAGAAAAATCCATGTATAATGAAAATGAAACATTTTTAAAGTAATACATTTTTATACTGCTTAGCTGCCTCATCCTTCAGCCTTAAATTTTTTTTTTTTTTTTGGATTCTCATGTTGGTTTGATAATGCAGGGCAAGAAGATATCTAATTAATCACTATTCACACTCTTACAGGAATTTCCTTCTTGCAGTCTGACATACCTCAGAAAATGACACTGAACAGCTCAGAATCTCTCTGAGGTGACGGTATGGTCACCCATCTGTATCTTGGCTGGAAGCGTTTTGCAGACCTTTTGAGGCTTAGCTGCTCAAAACATCATAAAATTGTGTTTTGCCTGAACTTCTGCTCATCTTTATCTCTCAGTGGAGACGGCAGTAGCAAAGCAGTAATCCCCCCTGGGACTCCTTGCCTAATGCACGCTCTAAGTGATCAAGACATGCTGCCTACCTTCCCATCCACAAAAAGAGAAGTGTGTGGCTTACTAAGACTTGAGCGATGAAAGCTGTAGCAAAAGGCTGTAATGAAGCGGACTGATGAAAGTAAAACCAGATAATTAACATGTAAAAGTTAATTGTTGAAGGCATTACATGTGGACTCAGCTGTTTTATGCAGACACGAACTTGGCTGTTTGCTGCGATATAGCAGGGTGCACTGAGCACCATGGGCTTAGGCAGGGTCTTCACACCACAGCTACGTGTTTATTCTGACGATCGGATAACTCTGCTGGCAGTTACTGCCATCACTCCATGAAGTTAAACTGGTACCTTGTGCTGAAGTGCCTGTGCTATGGCACAGCCCTGAGGCCAACACCTCAAATCCTGTGTTCAGTTTTGAGCCCCTCACTACAAGAAAGACATTGAGGTGCTGGAGCGTGTTCAGAGGTGGGCAATAAAGCTGGGGAAGGGTCTGGAGCACAAGTCTGATGAGGAGTGGCTGAGGGAGCTGGGGGTGTTTAGCCTGGGGAAAAGGAGGCTCAGGAGAGGCCTTATCACTCTACAACTTCCTGAAAGAAGGGTGTAGTCAGGAGGGAGTTGGCCTCTTCTCCCATGTACCAAGCAATGTGACAAGAGGAAATAGCATCAAGTTGCACCAGGGGATGTTTAAATTGGATATTTGGAAAAATTTCTTCATTGAAAGGGTTGTAAAGCATTGGAACAGGCTGCCCATGGAAGTGGATGAGTCATCATCCCTGCAGGTATTTAAAAGATGCAGAGATGGGGACATGATGGACCTGACAGTGTTAGATTAATGGCTGGACTCAGTATTAGAGGTCTTTTCCAAATAAAATGATTCTGTGGTTCATCTTTCCTCTCCTGCTATTTTAACTCAGACTCTGATGAAAATTTGGCACCACATTCCAGAAGCTAATCAAGCCCTTGTCTACTCTATTTTGCTCACAATTTTCCTTTAGAGAAATGCTATGAAGGGCAACCTTTCCCTGGTGGGAAGCATTTCCCCCCAGGAAAAATGTTGTAAAGTTATGCTGAAATCCCATGCAATGTGAGCCTGCAGAACTGAGATCTTGATACCTCTGATGGTTTTGATTTAAGGATTTAAACCACCAACAGTATATTCTGAGTGTATGTGTGTATGCATAACACAATAGTGTTTTTACTGCACACAGATTCATACATACAATGAGACAGAGCAAGCTGGCTGTAAATTTTGATTCAGGAAACAGATGTGCCTGTATCTTGCAATGTCCTCAGATCTCTAAAGGAGACAAACTACAAAGATCAAGAAGATAAGTTACTTTAAAAGTGGATCTCTGTTATTCCTGAAGAGGGCAGGAAGAAATAGTAGACATTTGTTCTGAAATTCTACATGATGGGTTCTAATCTGCAATATAATTGCACTTGCTTATGTCATAACAGAGAATCCTGAAAATTTTGCAGGTGGCCAATAGACCTAATAAGTGAACCTCAGCCATCTTCTTCTGTGGAATCCTTGAAAGGGTGAGACCCATGCTGCGTGCCTTGGGGTCAGACTCCTTCACGGAACAGAACTGACAAAGCTCTGGGTAGCTGCTTGGAGGTTATGGAAAAGGCCTTTCATGGCTGACTGGACTTTTAAATTCCTAAAACCACCAGAGGTTTCTGAAACAAATCTATTCATTGTTGATACACTTGCCCATGTACTTGCTGACATTGGAGAGGTAAACTAGGACCTTTTTGAGAGGCAAACTAAGATCCTGGTGTTGGAGTCCTCTTTCCCTGGCAAACTGTTGGGATATAGATATGATCAAATCTGGATTTGAGCAATCCATGGTTTGAGGTTTAATTTTGCAAAACGTAACTTGAACTTTCCCAGCACCACCTTCCAATGTTATCACATGTCTGATTTCCCCTTGTGCTGGCAGGGCTGATAGCATCCACAGCGAGCAAAGGGAACTTCTTTAACCATGTGACTCCTATTGCACTGGCTGATCTTGTGGTTCAGTCCTTCATCCAGCAGTAGGGATAGATAGCAGGGGAAGGGTGCAGGCTGGAGCAGCCATAGATCCATCAACTCTGATGCTGAATTTTCATTTTGGCTAAGCTAGTGCCCTTGGAAACCACAAAAATCTCAAAAAGTAATGGAGAACAGCACTTAGCTTCTTCAGTATGTGAAGGATGTTGGGAACCACCTTCATTCTCGCTCTGCATTAATAGTAGTAGTAGTAATAAGAGCAACAATAACAGTAACAACAACAATAACAATAGTAATAATAATACTCTGAAAACCTAGTTGGTGTCCTTCATTGTGAGTTAGAACTACAATAAGTGACATCTGTTTTTTCCTTGTCTGGGTTTCCAAGAGCTGTTTGTAAGTCTTACTAGGGCAGGAGCCTGAATCCTTGAGAGGAGAAATTTTCTTTCCTTGTTCTGAAGCAACCTCTCTAACTAATCCAAGGCCTCACCTAAAGTAGCCCTTGGGTGCCTCCTGGATGGTGGAGAGTAGGTAAAAGGTAGTGAGAAGTGGAGGAGCCTCTGAAAAAGTAACATGCTTCAGATCCAACACTGTGAATAGCTTCATGTGGTCTTGGGCTTTATCCTTCTGTCAGGTGCAGAGCCTGACAGTGGAGAGGCTGTGTCACTACAAATTACACCATGGATGTTTCTGCTGTCATTACTGCCTATAATTTGTGTCACAGCACAGCCTTATTGCTAATTTTTCCTCCTCCTTTTATTATATAGTCATCTTTCTATCTGCAGACAAGTCAGGCAGTGAGCTTTCCAGTGAAGACAGCAGGCCACAGTATTTACTGAAGGCAGCAGAGCTGTTGGTTTGGGGACACATGGGTGGGAAGAAGGAAAAAGGAGGCCAGTTCCGCTCTCTGCCTTAGCCGCACTCAGGCTGGAGTCTTGGAGGTCGGAGTGAGTCCCAGGGACTCTGAAGAAAGCAAGTATGAAGATATCTGGAGGGGCTAAAAAAGTAAGTCTGTGGACGGTCATTCAGCAGTATTAGGGTCTGTCTCACTCCAGATACTGAGGGCAAATGTGTGGGAATGCAGTGCTAATGTGATTGAATTTGGGTTGGCAAAAGCTAGCCAGCACTGACAGGAGCAGCCATAGGAACAACCAGCAGGGTCCTGCTGCACAGGATGTCTATGGCAGGGCAGCCTTGCATCCCTGCCAGCAAGAGGTGATGGAGCCAGAGCGTGTCACCACCAGAGCTGCTGACCCAGCACAGCCTGGTCCGTAGAGGAGGGTCCAGTTCCACCGGCGACCCAGGAGTGCTCAGTCAGTGCCTGTCTGTCAGGAGCTGTGAAGGATCAGGAGCTGGATACATGTGGAGCAATTTGAAGCATCTGGAATGCTGCTCTGGGCTCTTCAGAAGAGAAAACACCGCTGCTTCAGTCAGTGTTGGGTCCATACATAACCTAGCTTTGGAAGAAATCCCAGCAGTTTTGCTGGTCGATCATTTCTTCAGGGCTGGGAGAAAAGCATGAATTAGGCTTAGAGGTTTCGTTTTCTAACTATAACTTTGATTTGCTCTGACTTTATATGGACAAAAAAATCTGTTAAGTGTCACATCTTATAACCTACTTACTTGGTGGAGCGTCAGACAAACAGTGCCATACAAACTTTGAGGATAGAAACGGTTGATTTTTAAATTAAACTGGCTTGATGGCCTGGTTATTATACACTTTACTTCATTTTGGTATTCCCTTCCTGGAAACCTGAACACATGCTTTGAAATAATGGTGGAGATTCTGTCTTTTAAAACACCTGCTCTGAACTTTATTGACAACACAAATTCCGCAGTCTCAGTCGAATTCAGACTTCAGCAGTTGCTTTTCAATCACACTGGCAAATGCAGGAGCAGAATGGGATCCTGATAATTAAAATCTCAGTAAGGCATTCCTTACCCTCCATAACTTAAGGGAAGAGGCTGTAAACACTACATCCTAAATTCCTTGTTATGCTAGCTCAAAAAGTGTGGGCTGTGATACCATAAATTTTCTTCTGTGGCACTGAGGATTGAATTTTACTCTGATACTGGAAAAACGGTGCAACCCTGGATTTACATGAGTGAGATTATGTTCTGTCTGACACCTTTGTAGTTGAATAAATTGGGGAAGATGTGGGAAGAATTACTTTTGAGTGGAAGGGGATCAGCTTACCTTAGTTCTGAAATGTGGGCTGAGACTAAAAGGTACAGCAATCAATTCCTGGTACTGCAGAATAATCTAAGAAGAGGAGACATCTATATCATTTCTGTACTATATAGAAAACAAATAAAGGCAGCTCCCAAGAACATTACTTTTTGCTTAAACTTTACCAATCCCTTAAAAAAGAAAATAAGAGTATTGTGAGTCGATAAATACAAAGTAAAATTCTTTGGGAAAGAGGAAAGAACTGGAGTTATTGACACTGTTTTCCAGCTTCTGGATGTACTCAGGCTGAGGTTCCTGGAACACTTGTGTTATGGTATTTCAGCAACCAAGCAATATCATCACAATGACATGGCATGACGGGCCTCTTATCACACACAAGCTATGTGTGTTGTCTGCAGAAACACACTTATCATGTGTCTCACAATAGATGCTGGCACAGGGGTGCCAGGTTCTCTGTCCTCAGGAGCAAAGCAATACTAATCCCAGAAGAGACCTTACACGAACCCTATGAGTCGGTCAAAACTGGTTTTGCTTGGAGTAGCTGCTACTTGTTTTGACTTGTTTGGGTTTTGTTTTTAATTCATATTCCTGTTCCAACATGACTTGCAGAAGTTGCCTAGAAACCATCTCACGTCAGCTCACTCATCCAGGACACACAGCTCCCCATATGCAGGCAAAGAGATAAGCTTAACTTCCTTATTTTTTAAAGAAATGCAGTTAACCCCCCTCTTCCTCCTCCCATGGATGTGATATCTGAGAACCTGGTAAAAAAAAACCCCAACATCACTGAGGCAGAGAAGTCTGGCACATGTTACATGGGGAAGTGTGAGTGGAGAAGGTTGTCTCAAGGTGGGTGGCAGAATCGGAGCCATGTTTGTCCCCACTAGAAGGTCCAGAAGCCTTCTAGGGGACCCTTCACTGCTTCTGGTGACACAAAACTGCCATAGACTTTGACACTTTTGCCTCCTGGCATGTAAAAATACCAGTTATTTCCACTGCTCTGTATTCTGTCTGAAACATCCTCTTGGCCCTCCCTACATCTTATAGTACTTGTGACCCACTGCTCTTGTGAAGCCAATACATGTCAGGGAGCCAGAAGATTGATGGAGTTTCCTGTGTTCTTCCAGGATAAAATACTTTACATGCGATAAATCCAGAGGAGCTGATAGCACTAAGCACAAATCTGGTGGTGAAAACATCCTGTGCAAATAGAACTTGGAAAATAAAGGGCTTGTCTGGGCACCAGCTGGCCTAAAAGAATTTGGGTCTTGAATCAAATCCCAAAGGTTTTATTAGGCTCTCTGGGAAAATACAAAACCAGAAAAATAATTTTGGGTTGACCTGTAGCACTTTATTTGGAAAATATTTATTTAGGGGTGCCTATCCTTTTCTCTTGTAACTTGGGATGATTTTCAAATGAAAAATGCCATTTCAGAAAGAAGTGTTGAAAGGAATTAAATACTCCTTAAGTTGAAAATTAATGTTTCAACACTGGGGGGGAAAAAATAAAAAAGGCACATTTTGTGGGGCTTGAAACAATTAAATTTGGATTGAATTTCCCAATGCTTCTTGTCTTCCCAAAACTGCACTTTCTGGAAAGATTTGCTATGACTTGGCTGTGATTAATGTGTATGCAGATAGAAGTAGAGTTTTTAAGGGCAAGTGTGAACACCGGCAAAAGCGGAGGACCTGTATTGCAACTTCCAAATGCAATTCACTGCCAATTATCACCTGTACCCCCTCATTCCTTCCTTTCTCTCTTACTGCCTCTCTCCTGCTGCTCCTGCTTTTTTGATGAAGTGTTTTAACCTGTTCCCCATACAATGAACTTTCCCACCAGCACCTCCTGGGGCTGATAGATGTAGCTTGTGCTCCCACACCATTCTGCTCCTGGGGGCCACACCAGGATGTGGTTTGTATAAAGGAGTCTAGTACAGAAAAATCTAAAATTGTGCTGCCCTTGTGGTGTAGTGGAGATGGGCAGGGATGGAGGCCTGAGCTCCCCAGGGTCAGAGCTTGCCATGCCTGGGGGAAAGAAGGGAAGAGCCCCTCACTCACCAGTCAGGCAGTGGAGGCAGGATCCTCCAAGCTGACAGAAGCTGGACAGCATGTTCAAAGTAGCAAATGATTTTAAAAAGTGTAAATGGCTATTGAACAACTAACTTACTGACGTTCAGGTTTTAAGCCAGCATCTCTGCTTGCCCGGCAGTAGTCTGGATCTATTAGCACCAGGATGGCATGCAAAGCTTTCATTTAGAGATGCTGGCTGAGATAGCATGGCTGAGGATTTCTGAAAGCCTTGGCAGCTTGAGTGGTCTGGAGTAGTAAGGGTGAGTAGAAAGAGTGAGTGCTTGGTTATGATGTAGATTGTTTATCTGAGTTCTGATCCTATTTCCCTGAGCATTTTACCAGGGTTTAGGGTCAGGAGGAATGGTGGACTATGGTAGCTTTAATTATTAAATCTTAGTGTTTATCTGCAACTCAGAAACCATGGGTAGATTTTGATTAGTGCAGGGTAACAGTGTTCACTTGGTTCTCCAGGTGCACCCAAAATGCAAAAGACTGGCTCTCACCAGTTCCAGAGCTCGTGGGCAGCCCTTTATGAGGATGGTAGAGAAGGTCTTTCTCAATGAATGCTTTAGGGAGCACGTTGCAGTGGACTCTGAAATGTAAACAGATCATCTGTTTCTACCTTTCTCTCTAGAGTGATAATGAGCTATATGAGTACATGACTGAGGCCTCTGAGCTTTCATTTGTGGCTGATTGTCCCCACCTTTCAGTGAGCTCTGGAGAGACACATGGGATTTACAGGCCTGGTAGAGGTCAGGCAGCAAGACATTGCTGTTTGGAAGAGGGATGCTAAATCTTCTTACAGATTTAAATTCACACATTGCTCCTGGAAAGCCATTCTGTAAGTCTTGAATACTGAACTAAGGAAATATTTATAACAAAGCAAATTATTTCCTGGAAATTATGGTCACATTGTGGACCTTTTCCTGAAATTGTGCAGAATATCATTGTTCTGATGATCTAATACACTGAAGACAACTTCTAATTGCAGTGCCATTGGCACTGCTACCACTGAATAAAAGCTCAGCTTCTCTAAGCTCAGTGAATCTAGAGTTAAGACGGAGTGTTTATTTCAGCAATTCAAAGATGAAAAGCATTCTAGGGAACAGTTGAAAGAAATCTTTGTATGTTACTGCAAAAATGATACAGATTAAATTTACTGAAAAAATCCTAATTTTGCCCTGCAAAAAATTTTTAAATTTTTAAGTAAAAAAACTGATCTGGAGCAATAACTGATCAAGTCCCCTCTTATATGGTTGTGTGGCTCCAACATAAACATATGGTGTCACGTTCTCCCTCTATTGCTGCAGGAGAAAACTTTGGAAGCTGATTTAGATTAGGTGCAAGTGGAGCTAATAATCCATCAGGACTCAGAGTGCTCTTGGGTTGCCACAGTGCTCTGACCATAGACGATGGCATGTTGCCAAGTGTTGCCAAGACAGCATTACTGCTGGTGGCTGGGCACAAACTCTCAGGCAGCTGTGGAAATGACTGTTCAGATGGGTGGACCCTGCCAGTAATCTATAACCTTATATAGATTTATGTAAACCTTAATAAATCATTACCAGCTTATCTTAGTTACAAGCTAATGTCTTCAAATACAAGTCTGGTGAACACAAGGGTTTCCTTTTTAACTGTACAGGAATGTTGAACAGCGGAGTGGCAGGTTAAGCATCACAGAGACCAAGACTTTATTTTTAACACAAAGCGCTGTCGTAAATCTCCTGAAAACTCACTTGACGCTCAACGTGCCGCAGGTTTTCAGAAGTGTGAATGCATTAGTCATAGGTAAGGAGATGGAGCTGCAGTTTGCAGCAGAAGGAGGGAACTGGTATCTGAAGATCAAGGCGTGGCTGCTGCTCCTCCAGTGCAAACAGCAGTCCCTTATGGCTGTTTCCTCTGGGGTTTCAGTTCCCTTTCAGTTATGTCCCCCTATCTGTCCTTGTTATACAGGCTATATGAAGAGCCTCCTACAGAAATGAATCAAGTTTACAAGGCAGAGTTGAACCCTGGTTGAACAAGTTTTCCTTTACAAGAGCCAATAAAAGGAAGAGCCACAAAACTAAGATGGGAAGCTAATTAGTTAAAAACTAAACAGTCCCTGGAATTCGCCAGTCTGCATTTTTAGAAGGAAAATACATTATATTCCAGAAATGTAGTAAAACAAGTGATGTTTTGGTTTTATAGTGCCGTGGTATATTCGTATATCCAAGCAAGGCCTTTGCTACTGAATCTCTAAATGCTGGGGCTATTAGGTCATGCTGTTATTGTTTCTAAATAAGCAATCAGCTAATTAAGTTCTTTGGTAAAAAATTCACATGTGCCTTTTGCTGTGTCTCACAACTTCCCCTACAGCAGTAGTTAAAAGTTGTAGTTGCTTTTTTTCTCTTGTTTTGTTTGCATGGAGCACTCTGGTTGCTATCAAAGGAGCAAAGTTCAGAGCGATTGCAGTGCAAAACTCAAGAGCTAAAAATAAAGAACAGGTTAAATGCTCAACACAAAATTGGGCACAATAACCACTGAAGTCAAATGCAGCTCAGCTCCAGTTCTTGCCCATGTCTGTTTGCAGGAACTCCTGTATCAGGCTCAGTGGCCATAAATTGTACAGTCAAATTTGAATTTAATAAACCTTCAGGAATATGTTTCACAAAACTCTGACTAAACACATCCTCCCATGCTGTTGCGGCAGCTGTTTCCTGTGTCTCCCAACCCCACAAAAGCAACCTGAGTAAGGTGTCTGGTTGCTTGGAGTCAGCAACCTAGCCATAAATCCCTAGCTGTCATTCCTATACTGAAAGCTGTTAAGGGGCTGCTAGGGGAAAAATTATCCCTTGCTTTCAGTCTAGACATATTCTCCTTAGCTGGCACGCTGGAAGTGAGAAGGTATTCTGGAGTGTTCACTGATGCTCCATCTGGGAATCATGATAAATAGAAAATATTTGAGAACTGAAATTCAGCTCACAGCCCCTAAGTGCACCAGAGCAGCTCAGCACCTGCAGCCTCAGAAGCTAGGTTGGAAAATAAGTCAATTTTTTCATACACTCTGTAAGGTTGTTAGCAGCCTCGTCATTATGGGAGATAGTTTAGGTAGTGAAATAAAATGCAGGAATCCAGGCTCTAATGAACAGTGCGACCCATCCATGGATGGGATAAACTGGGGTGGATAAATTGTAGCTACAGCATCTGGGAGCAGAGGAGGAAATAGCAAATGTATGGCCGTGGACTGAAGTGAGGTCTGTACTTAGATGAAACATATTCCTTAGCAATATCAGGGCTGCTGTTGTGGACTCTAAATGGGTTCCTGTGATGAGCCCGATCTTTGATGGTATTGGATTAACATCACTGCTCATTCCAGCTTATTATGTGTCCTGCAGTACCTGTCATGTCTCTGCCATCTACTGCAAGTAATGACTCCAGCAATTATGAAGGCTTTGTACGCCTGCAGATCAGAAATACTATCTCACAAAGGGCAGAATTTCCTCATCTCAGTACTGCAGATTCTTCCTCCACATAGTGATTTGGCCCTTTTCGTATCCCTTTTCCTCTGCACCCGCTAGTTTGTGAAACGGCAGAAGCTTTACAGAAAAGGAAAAAAAAAAAAAAAAGAGACAGCTTCAGCTCCTATACTTCCCATTTTTCTACCCAACCCTCCTCTTTCTCTCTGGAGACAGAAGAGTTTGGTATCAAACATGCAAGCTCTGCCTCACCCAGGGTCTGATCAAAAATGCACTAAAATCAATGGAAAAATTCCTGCGGATTTGGCTGTTCTCTAGATTATTTCCAGCCCCCCTCTGGCTATGGCCCTTTGACTGTACGGGCATGCAGAGTGGCTGTGGGAGCTCAGAGGGGAACATTTTCAGCAAAGCAGCCCACAAAAGAGAGTCTTGTCTCCCTTTGCAAAGCATGAGGCTCTTGAGGTTTCCACTTGGTCCAAATCTGCAATTCATCTGCTTTCCCATGCTCCACTCACACTGTAACACGGCACCAGCCAGGCACTGTGCTGAGTGTGACGCAGTCGAGAAGAAGTTTTTCCTTGCTGCCCCTTTTTCCTCTCACCTTTGGTTGTTTCTCACTGGTCCCCCTCAACCTTCCTCTCCTCAAGCCTGCCCATCCCAGAGCGATCCACTGCCCCACCTCCAGCACATCCTCCATCTCTGCTGACGCCTGAGATGGATGTTGGGTTACTGCTCTCTAATGTGATTGTGAACTCCAAATCAGAGCTTGCTTTGCCATCCTGTCCATCTGCACCTCCCACTGTCCCTGAAGCAGTGTCACTTTTTTGCATCTTCAAAAAATGGTCTTGAAACCAGACATGGAAAGAGAAAAACAGGGGCACATGGTCTGCTCAGAAATAAAGTGTTGGAGGTAATGCTTTGCATTTGACACAGATGGCTTCAGCATGGGAGCTTTGGTATGGCAAAAATATGGAAATAATAATAGCATTTTTGATCTTCAAAGGGCTCTTCATTCACTAACTAAGGAGTGTAATGTTAGGCTTTAAAAATTGGTCATACTCTGCAAATACATTTGGTAGCAAAGACAAAGGGTCAAGCTTTCTGCTACTGTAATGCCTTTGAAATGACAGTGCCAATTTAGTGGTGTGAAAATTAAGGCCCAAAGTCCGTTGTAAGGTTACAACGTCCTGTTTAGTCAATGGGAATTTCATGCCTGTTAATGAGAGCAGAATCAGATCCTAATTAATTTCAGGCTTGACACATATATTCTTCCATTTTAATACTCGATTACTGGCAACATCTTCCCTCACATGTGAACAGACAAGCTCTGAAAAATATGAATGGGATATTGATCCTAATATGAGACTTAATATTTCTCATGGTTTTGCTGGCCATGTCTCCACTCATTCCAGCCAGGATTATAAGGGGAAGGTCCCCCCCCACCAAACACAGTGGGAAAAAGGCAGGGGCTTTCTCCAGGAGCAAGACCTGAGTCTCAGCCTTGCAAGATAAATATGAAGCAATGTAGTTTTCAAGTCAAAAAATTATTCAGGACTGAATAATTCAGCTCTGCAAAGCACAAGTTCCCTGCTTGGAATCATCAGAGCAAGGTAAAGGCTGGCTCATGGCAAGCAGGCCCTAGATTGGCTGCATTTAAAAGCTGCAGACACTGATTCCCAATTCTCTTGGGTGAGAGACAGATCAGCGTTGTGTTTGTGTTTTCAAGATTAAATATCTCAAATCATAAATGTCAATAGAATTATGAAGTACCTTGAAAGCTTCTAAGTTCTTTAAAATTAAATAACAACCCTGTAATGCAGCCAAGCCGAGTATTGCTCAGATCCATTCGACCCTTACAGGAGGCAAAGGAGGCTTTCAATTTCTTTGTTCAATCACTTCATTAAATTCCAATTCCTCTTAAAAGCTTGGCAGTCTTAATTCTCTCCCACTTACTTCTGATAGAAGTCCCCTTTGTCTGCGCTCAGATTTCTCATGCTTTCTATGCTTATCCACCTTCCTATATGCCCAAGCCTCACCGAGCCTCAAGGCACTGCTCTAGTAAGGACAGTTAAAGGCATTTTTGTGAGAGATTTACTTGTCCTGTGTAGCCACTGCATTAGGCTGTGATGTGTCTGTGTGCAAGCAAGAGAAACTCTGCTCCAGCTTTTTGTACGATTTGTGATGGGAAGAGTGCTGCCTTCCCCAGTGATACCTTTGGGGGAGATGGAAGTGCATTGGCCAGCCCTTGTCCTCAGCAATATGCCCCCCCTTCATGTGTGGAAAGAACCGGAACTGAGGGTCAGGGCAGTCATGTGGAGTCAGTGGAGTTGCATGATCAAGACAAAAGTTCTGACCTCAAGAACATCATTATTGCAAAAGAGGCAAAGCAGGGCTGAGCCAAGAAATGGCCTGTAAAATCCCAGCACTGCTACCTGGCAAATGTCCCTGCCACCCTGGTCAGGCACCTGTAATGTAGTTTGAGCCTGTGAGAAACACCACTGCCAGGGTCTGTGTACCAGGATGTAGCTCTAGCCCATGGCAGGTACATTTTTTCCTGGATGTTTCCCTCTGAGGAGAGGACTGGTGTTACCATACTCAGTGGTAACGGGGAATTACAATCAACTCAGTCTGAGCTTGCACTTTCATGCATGGGGTTCATTAGCTTTCCTCTCCCAGGTACTCAGGGACAGGCAACAGCAGAAGATGCTATAGAATAGAGCCACAAGAAATGAACCACAAGTCCCAAAGGATGCCATTTTTCTCTTTCTAAAAGAAGTTCTATTCACAGCTGAAGTTCCTTTATACTTTGACTTGCACTTATAGCAGCCTGCAGAAGTAGTGGGCTTTACAGCCTCTGATGTTTTCTCATTTCTGCTGGGCCATCCCACCATCACAACTATGGTGCCTGGGCTTATTTTCTTTTATAATCTCTTTCTAGGCTCTTGCTGAGATTTCCTGTCTTGGGGGATCTTGCTTAGGCTGGATGGATTACTCAAATGTTCTTGGTCCAGCTCCAATTCCGGCTTTAATTTATCTCTAGCTGTTAGAGTTTCTGACTGGAAAAAGCTACCCTATAGATTAGTGAATTCTTAGTGAATGAGGCCCAGGAGCTGACATGCAGCAAATGAGTTGGGATCCCTATGGGCAAAGCCCACCATTAATACTGTTGTGGAAAAAACTTGCCCACAGCATCTGCCTGAAGGGCTCTTGCCACCAGCAGGGATGGTCCTCCCAGGAACAAAGAGACCCATTCAGCCTATTCCCTGAAGCAAGCAAGAGGGTCTAAGTTGTACAGCTCTCTCCCCATGGGCTCCACACCACCATATCCCATCTCCATGCGGGAGAGACGGTCAGTGTTGTGCCTTGCCTTGGACACTGTTAATGAAGAAAAATCAGATGTGGAGAGCGGAAGTTTTCAAACCCTCAGCATGCAAGGTGAGGGACAATCTCATGTCTGCAGTACAAGGGAGTTTTCAGGCCTGATGCTGGGTGCACACATCCTTTGCTATGCCAATCCTTGTTGATTCAGCTCTGGGTGCAATTCCTAGGCAAAGACAAAAGTGAAGGTCTGTAGAAATTGGCATGGGAGGATATATACTATTCTCCTATAGAAATCACAACACAAATTGTGGTTTGTGATTTTGTGATTTGTGCTGAGCTTACAGGTCTCTCAGTTAAGACAGGCATTACTAATGGCTTAGGACAGCAGTTTTGCAATGGCCAGTGAACTCAGATACCTTGGTAAGGCTGGACAGGAGGCTGACTTGGCAAACTGCTCCCAGGACCAGCGGTTGAGGCATGGGCTTTGTTCAGTTTACATCTTGACATGGTACCTGGCTTTCAGTAGTTCAGTGCAAGATGCAGATCACTCAAAGTTTGTGCAAATCCCAAATGTTTTTTGAAAACTAAAGCTTTGTGACTTGCACACATACTGAGATGAACCTGTGGTTCCTACCAAACCTTTCACCTCTCCTCATCTGCCCTCACATCTGTGATAATTAAGTTTAAAGGTTTGCCAGTGCCAGACAAAAGTTAAATAGGACATCAAGGGCTCAACGTACTCCGGATACTCCTAAAATTCTATTCCAACATGCCACAGGAAAACATATTTTGTTTATTATGTAGGGCCAACAACATATATTCCAGTACCCTAAATTTACCAGAGGCCAATAGTGTATGTAAATCTACCCAAGTTCACCACGGGATTTCTGAAAGGTGATGCTTTAGTTCTCTTAGCACGTCTAGAAAAAGACCTTGTGATTCCCCTACAGGGAGATTGTGTACAAGCCATACTAACTGCTGAAAGAAGTGGTCCCAGGACTGTTCCAACTGGTTGATCTAGTGACATGAAAGTGTTGTCGTTCACACACTCTGGAGAGCTTCAGGATGCAGGGAACACGGATGGTTATTCTTCTTGTGCCCGCCTAAACAATATATTTGATCCTGTCACCTGCCCTGTGTGAACTGCCTTCTTTAGAAGTCAGTATTAATGATGCAGATCAAATCTAGATGCTGTCACTTACCCCACTTGCTCCAACAGCCTTTGTTAAAAGAAAAAACTAGTCTTTTTGACCTTAAAAAGTGGAGGCAATGTTACTTTTGTACAACTGTTAGGAGAGGTTCTAAGGACTAGAAAAGTGCTTCTTTGGAAGCATGTATTAGCAAATGCTACTTGATCACAGGGACACTTGTATCCTTGGGAGGAGATGTAGAAAACAGACTTGTCATCAGCTTACATTCCTCACACATTGGCATCACTTGTTGTCACAGTGAACCTTCTCTGTGGTCTTTAAAGACCCTTAAAAAAGCACTGCTCGACTATGCAATGAGTGTGTATGCAACAGGTAGTGCTCAAGGTCCTTTATCAACTTCCCCCGCTTTATCCCACAGTCTTGCCCTACATCATTACTACCCAAATGAATCGTCTCTTCATCAGACTTTCTCAGCTGGAACTGACACAGAGATTTGAATTAAGCATCCAACTCCTCAGGTGTGCAGGCTGCCCACCACATCTGTTTAGCCAGGTGTCAAGTATCTCTCTGGTGCCAGACCAGGCCTCTGCTTAGTGCTGCATCCTGCTTCCAGCAGTGGCCAGATGTGGGTGCCTGAGGAAGCCTTCAAGCATGTCAAGCATGCATTTCCTGAGAGTGCTCCTGGCCTTCAACTATCTTCAGGGATTTCCTCAATCAAACGTGTTTTCTATGTATCAGTAACACTCAAGGTATTTCTCTTCCATGAACTTACCTGCTCTCTTCTTAAATCCCTGTTTCAGCTGTTGACCTTGACGACTTCTTTCAGCTCTTGCNATCAGTTGTTGCTCTGTGTAACTTTACAATACCTTTGTAACTTTGAATTGTGCAGTGATTAAAGATCTGGCAAATTTTAAAAAATCTTTTTGATAGGAGTATTTTCTCCTTTTTTAAAAAATTATTAAGCTGGAGATTTTACAGGTTTGAGTTTGGAAGTAATCAAACAATCTGTTTAAAGTGGATAGAAAAGGTCAATGTGATAACTTCCCCAAGGGTGGGGAAATGCTGGGACAGTGAATTGTGCTTGGGAGTGGTAACATTTTCATCTCAGCAGCAACTGGAATAGTTTGCTCTCAGTCTGCTTGGCTTGCTAAATGTTCAACTACTCCAAGAAGAGTGGAGTTGCCTGAATTTACAAATAGCTTTGGCTACCCTGAAACAGCAGTATTTATTTATTTATTTAATCTCCAGCAAATAAATTATTCACCTGCCAAAAATACCATAAACATCTGTCACAACACAATCAGTGTCTCCTGAGTGTCTTGGAGTTTACAGCAGACCTGATAGTCTTACAGTGGATGAGGTGGTGGATAAGTACATTTGTCCAGATGTGGTGTGATTCCTACTAGGGCTCTGCTCACCAAGGCCAGGCTACCTCCTTCTGCTAAGACAAGGGGAAATCAACTCTTCCTTTTCATGCAGGAACTTGGAGTCCACCACTCTCCACAGAACTAATAATAGCAAATGGACAGCGTGAAAACAATTGGGAGGCTGAAATTTGTTTGCCTGGAGTACTTGCTAGGACAGGTTAGCTAAGAATAGAGAAGAGGTCTGTGTAAAAAAGAGCCTTGCTTGCAAACAAACAGTCAGTGTTGAAGGCTGAAATATCTAAAATTATTTGTAACAAATAACTTTGTCAGTTCTATGAGCCTCTGTCTAACTCCTGCACAGAGGAGAGTCACTGCTTTCCAGAGTAAACAGAGCAGCCCAGTGCACTCTGGGGTTACCAGGCTGTAAGAATGTAGTACATTTTCTGTGAGTATTTGCTCTGACTTAAAAGCATGCTTGTCTTATCTGTGCTGACACCTCTCCTGTGTTCATGAGCTGTGAAGACTCAAAACAGTCAAGATCTACTCCTCTGAATATCTAAAGCAAAATTAAACCTGATTATTTGCAAATGGAATAATAGTAAAAACATGGGATCCTGTTTTTAGGAAGCCCTGCCAGGTCTCTGGAACAAAGGCTATGAAGTGAGCCAGACATGGGCGTGCCAGTCTTTTGTAAATAAAAACATGCATGTGCGTCTAACAAGTACTCAGACAGAAATTAACTGTAAGAGCCATATCTTGGCAACAAATCTGTGGAGCAGATTAAGTTTGGCGCTTTTTTTTTTTTTTTTTTTAAGTAGCAATGCCTCAGGCAAAAGTCTGTGTGGCCCAGAGAGGAAAATCTGAAAATGGTCTATGCAAAACTTGTAGTCAGGCTTATCTGCCCCCTGTTCCTAAGCAGCAAAAGCCACCAAAGGGCCTTTTGCAAAACCTTCTCCTGATTGTTAAATTTGTGCTCATCCAGGCAGGAAACTAACACTGCCATGGGCCTTGGGTGGCCTGTTGCTAAAAAAACTGTTGGCAGTCCTTCCCTAAAAGCAGAGGCTGATGCATGATGGGTGCCCAGTCTAGTCAGATAACATGTTTCTGGGCAATATTACCCTCTCTTTAAGCATGCAGAGCAGGGGAGAAAGCTCATTCCTTCATTGCCTGCTAACTCAGTGCATTGATTGAGAGGACATATCTACTGGCTGGTGGAGAGATCACTCACCGAAACCATTTGGAAAGGTTTAGGAAGATGGCAGCAGTAACTGTTGCTGCATACTTGCGTATGCAGGATAGCTCTGCTGCCTCTTCCCAAACCTCCCAGAAGCCTCACCAGAGCAAACCCATTGATATTGTTGCTTGGGTACCCTACCTCTGTGACTCAGATGATGGGTGTAGTGCTGTTCTACCTGAGAGATCTCTTATCTCTCTGCTCTGTAGTTTGCTGTCTGTCTTGCACAACCTATGTGGCTTCCCTGCTCCCAACAGTGCTTTGCACGCTGGTGGTGGCCACAAACCTACCTTGTGTGTGTCCGTGTACGTGTCTGAATCAACATCCTGACACATACAAACTGCAAAAGAGGGCTCCTGCAGTTATGGAGTCCATTGATCAGAAGTTAGTAAGTGCTGTAAGTGGCTGTTCACATCTAGGTTCTGCTCCCATTTGCCTCCATCTTAGGCTAAAGATCAGGCAGGATCCTGTGGAAAAATACAGCATTTCATTGCATGTGTGTATGTGGAAGAAAATATTGTGGAAAAGTTGATGTTTCTCAAGTCCCAAGTGTTTATAACCTTCTTGACATTACTGCAGGGTAAGTTTTTTTGTGTGCAGTTTCCCAATGGCAAACAACATCCCTCAAGTCAGGCCCAAGAATAGCTGCCATGACAAAGTCCTTGTTCCTAAGCTTCTGTCCTTCTCTTCTGTTTTCCTCTCCCTTGCTTTCCTCTTTCCTCAGTCCCCAGCACCTGCAGTGCAGTATGCAGCACCACTGTTCAAGCAGTTTGGGATCCCAGCATCTCTAAAAGAGGGCAGTGGTTTGCTGTGGGGTGTTTTGGCTCAGTGCTAGAATGTTTCTGTGGCAAACTCAAGTGAGCAGGGGGAAGAGAAGTAAGGAAAGGAATGAGGGGGAGCAAAAGTTATTAATTTTTAATGCTTTATCTACAGACAAAATTGGGATAGCAGTTTGCAAGTCTAGGAAAAGGCATGGCTTTAGCCTGAGGGCTCTTACCTGCTGCACTTGAGATCTGCTGCAAATAATAGTCATCTGAAGCATTTCAGGAAACTTTCAGCATTTGTTTATCATGCAAAATGTTAGGCAGGCAAAACACAGGAGTAACAGCCTGAATGATCATGCCTCAAACTACTTTTTATGCCTGTTTTTGAACCAGTGTTTATGTACTCTGAGCAACTGCTGTCCTTCCCCGCTTTACTCTGGCTTATCAGCATTTGGGGATCCTACCTGCTACTTGCACACCACAGAAGATTTCTAATTTGGTGGTCCCAATGCTATGTGTCCATGTTCCCTGTTCCATGGAACAGCAAGGTAAGATAGCTATCAGGGCAGGAAGTTTTCTGAAAGTCAGTGCTGGCTTGGCATGACTGAGCATCATGATAGTAATGGAAACCTGCTGACTAAGAAGGGCCTTGGGTGCCACTGCCTGTCTCCAGCTGGGTGAGTTAGAAAGGTCAGCACTGGTGATGATCTGTGAACCACCTCAAGGATGCATAAAATAGGGTGGTGGGCCTGGTGCGCAAGGGTTGGGAAGCTGTTTTGGAAGAGCTTGGGAGCTGGACAAATTCCTTTTCGTACAGTGGTAGACAGTATCAGGAAAAGGTGTTTGCATAACCTAAAATGGAGCCTGGGGACACAGAGAGATGAAGTAAACAAATCACATGGGTGGTTGTTTTTCCAAGCCAGATCAGTATCTGGACCTCCTTCTCTCACTCTCTCCCATCTTGCAGCTTCCATTGCTCCTTGTCCATAAATTGTGTCCTTTTTCACTGGGTGGTCCACAGCACGCTCCATTAGTACCCAAATGCATCCTTTTGATTGCAGTTCTTCTTTTAAAGGCTGTACCCAGGAAAGCCTGTGAAAATGCCTTATCACAAGGATGCAGGTAGCACATATCTTTGAAAAAAAGGGATATGGGTGAGAAGAAACTCTATCATGAGACATCAGAAGATCAAGGCTGTCAGAAAAAATAGCAGCATGGAAATTACTGTATTAAGGCAATCCAGTGTCCTCTCCAGTCCAGTGTTTTATTTGATGTGAAATGTCCATGGAAACAAGTGAAAAGCCCTGGCAAAAGGTAAACAGGGACTCTTCTACATGTCCGTTATTTACATCAGTGTAAGCATGGGACATGGGGTTTTTATTGCACCTGAAACTCTCTTAGTCTTTAGTTGTGCATATGAAGATTTTGTGATATGAGCCATGGGAGATATTTCCCACCCTACTGTTTCCTCAGAAAAAAAAGCCCCAAACACATTCAGCATTCCCCAGTATTTCATAGAATCATAGAATCATTTAGGTAGGAAAGACCTCCAAGATCATAGAGTCCATCCACTTCTGAGGGGTTTTGCATTGATGGAAATGAATGCTGCACAGGAAGCTAGATTGCCACTCTGTCCTAATGCTCTGTATCATCCTTTTCATGATCCCTAGGAGGAGTTAGTCCTCACAACTAAGCACTCTATGAGGTGACAAGCACTGGAGCCCTTCACCTGAATACTTTCCATCTACACTGCTGACTCTCAGCTAAACCATGGATTCAGCTCCAAGTTTCAAACTTCCAAATGCTGACTTTGGGATTACTGCAGTCAAATGAGTCTGTAGCACAATCACGCCAGTTCCTCCAGATCCTGGGAGCAAGAATGTGGGCCTGGGCAAGAGCAGTGAGTGCTTAAGCATGCCTCAGAGCTTGACCTGTGAGCATATGGGACTGCAGGCATCAAATGGAAATAGTGAGTCTGGAGCTGAAAAGATGTTTTGGGTGAGTCTAGGTGTACTTTGTGCACAGATGCATGCAACACGCAGGATCTAGGGCAGAGCAACAAACCTTTATTTCCACACTCATTCTGTCTGCCAAGTCCCCGTAGAAGCAGACCTTAACTCTTGTATTACTGCTCCATAGCCTGTGAACCACAGCAAACCCCTCCTTGCTCTTCTTAGGACATGGTTCATGTCCATTTTGAGCCATGAGGGATTCCAGCTTATTTCTAGACATATGGTCTCTTCCTATTATATCCATTTTTCCCTGTCCTTTCACTGACAGATAATCCCCACATTTACATCTTGAATTCCAGCTGCCTGGAAAACAATCAGCAAATAAACCTTGAGGAAGTATTAGGGAAACCCCCCCCCAACCTGTGTCTAGAAACTGGGCTTGCTGCCTCCTGACAGGTGCAGGTTGCATGTGAACAGCAGCAATTCACTCAGCAGTGCTTTTGAAAGCAAGGAGCTGATGGCACTAGGAAGGCTGAGTGATGTGACGGGTCTGGGGCCAGGGAAGCATTGTGTGTGTATGCTAAGTAGATGGCTGAATTTTAGATGCTGCTAATTTTAGTTCAGTGTGATTTGCTTCACTGAGCTCTCCTGGTGCTTTGAATGCTGTCATTCAGGCTAATCATAATTCTTTACAAGGCTTAGAACTCCTTAGAATACCCAAAAATCTGATCTGAGCTTTTCTTTTTCCTTAAGATGCTGTTTTCCTGTGTGTTTTGACTTTATCAGGAATGCATGTTAGACCAATACCAGCAATCATGAACCTGCTATTCCATATTCTCTCCTCCTCATGGTATTCTTTAAGCTATTTTACATGTAAAACATTTCATAATATGCAGCAAAGTATTTAAGCATTCAATTCCCTTCCTTCACCGGCCCCTCCTGTTCCTGCAGTTGGTTGCCTGGAAGTGAGCAGAGAGAGCAGGCAGCAAGGTGAGTTTTGCTCCTGTGGGAATAATCTCTTTCAAGGAATTCTTTTTCCAAGGTGACCAGTGTGCACTGATACCACATCTCAGTGGAAAGCATGGCAATTTCTGACAGTGCAGACATCTGACCCTACCCTCAAGCAAAGCTGGGCTCTGGTCCCCAGGCAGGATTTCTGCAGAGAGACAGGGACAGGCACAAATCCTCTTTAAATCTTGTAACTTTTTCCGTGTTAGTCTGCTGGGCTCATCTTCCCATGTGTTTGCAGCAGTGAGATGGTCTGCATGAAAATTGCTCAGGTGTAAAAATGAGAGGATGGTTAAAACTTGATTCAAAAATAGACCCAGGCTAATGGAGTTTCATTTAATCACCCAGTTGCCATTCAAGATCATGTTTGTGTAGGTTACGATGAAATGTGGTTTCCAACAGACAAGTTTTCAGCGCTTTGCATAATGAAAATTGGCACTTTGCAGCAATTTCTAAACAGGTGCAACTGCAGCTGCCATGGGAAGGCTGAGACCATATGTTCCTCCCAGAAGATGCTGGCCCCTTCCCACAGCCCCCCTCATCCCCAGCCCCACTGAGTGCTTTTGGAAGCATCCACGGGCATAGGGCAGGCAGTGAGGAGGTTCATCACACTGCAGTGGTCAGAGGCAGAAATGGTGCCATGAACCTGGAGCTGTGGTTGTGTGATTCCCATGTATTCCTGGGATCTCTTACTTAAAAATCCTATGTTTTAAGTAGGACTCAATGCACAACAGCAGCAGGAAAATCTATGTCCTTGCCAGTCTTCTCTGCTTGCCCCATGTCCATTCAAAGCTGCCTTGTGTTTCTGGATTCAGACTACCAGGCTCCACAAGCTTTCCTTTCAGATTTAGATTTACATCAGAGCCATACCCAGAGAAGGCCATGTCATATTATTTTTTTTGTTTTCTTCTAGCAATACCTGCTCAGCATTGTGTAGTGTGTCCTGGGTGTCAGGAATGCTGGACCCTTCAGGACAGGAAAGACTTGGACCTGTTGGAACGAATCCAAAAGAGGGCCATGGGAATGATCAGAGGGCTGGAGCCTGTCTCCTGTGAGGACAGGCTGACAGAGTTGGGATTGTTCAGTCTGGACAAGAGAAGAACCTGAGGAGATCTTATAGCAGCCCTCCAGTACCTGAAGGGGTGCTTTCTTGTAAGAAAGATGGGGATAAACTTTTTCACTTGGGCCAGTAGCAATAGAACAAGGGGTAATGGTTTTAATCTAAAGGAAGGTAGATTCAGACTAGATATAAGAAAGAGTTTATTACAATGAGGGTGGTAAAACAGTGGCACAGATTGCCCAGAGAAGTGGAGGATGCCCTACCCCAGAAAACATTCAAGGTCAGGTTGAACAGGATTTGATTTTCATCATGGATATATTCCTAGCTTGTATTAACATCCAAGTTTTAAGTAAAAATTCCTGGAGATCACGTGCACAAAGCTGGTACAATTTTCATGCAAATATGAGCTGTAGCCATCAAACTTTAACAACTATAAATTTCAAAACTGGCTCATTCATCTAAAAAAAAAAAAAAAAAAAAAGGCTTTTGGGAAGGTTTGTACTTTTCT